>JAAEAF010007087.1:0-42789 GCA_011037195.1 Triatoma infestans
TTCGAAACTTGTTTAAAAATGAATTTTCTCGGAAAAGGAGTTTCTAATAAAAGTGATAAGTTTCTGTATTCACAGTTAATATAACAGATTTAATAAAATCGGTCGGTTTTATGGAGAAATTCACACAAAAAAAATGGGAAAAATTATTCAGTAAAAATCAGCACATCCGTTCAACTGATTTTCTTCAACTCAGAATTTTGGCAACATATTTAATTCTAATTAATATTATTTAGATAATAGAATTGTATACTAACTGAAATTGTACTTTTCCGGTGGTACGACATACCCCCCCCCCCGGAAATAGGTGTGGTTGATAAAGTTTAAAGAAAATCGTTGGAGCCTTTGTCGAAACAATCAAATTTTCGTCATTTAAGAAAACTTAAATATGTTCTGTAAAAACGCACTTCCGGTCAACCAATTTTTTTTTTTTTTAAACTCAGAATTTTGGCGATATAATTCTAGTTAATATTATATAGATCATAGGTTCCCAAAGTGGTTCCTACGGACCTCTAGTGGTCCTTGTGACCGCTGAGGGAGATCTGTGGCAAATAAAAATAATTTGGGGTGCGTGGACAACATCGTGGGGGGGGGGGTTTAATAATACGTAAAATAATGTGACTTATTTTCATTATTATGGATGTTAAAATAAATAACAATAAATAGATTGATAGCGATTTTTACATCCTGAGTACCTATGTAGAAGGTACATAAAATGCAGTAATGACAAGCATCCAAGCAAGTAATTGACCGCGGCCGCATAACCTGTGCAGGTTTAAACAACAACGGAATCTCGCCGACAATAACTTGTCTAAAATATGGCTCTATAAAAGAGTCGTATAACTATTCATAAGAATCCATACTAATACAGGAGCAATTGATTGAATTATCCACAAATGAGTAGCTGAAACCAATGTTTGAACAAGGACACCACAAATTCTGGTTACATAAACGAGATACCAATTTTACATTCTGATTCAGTGGTTGTTGCCAGCAAGTTCGTGGTTGTTGTTGTGGTTGATTCCGCAGAGCTGGAAAGCATCAGAGACATTTTCCGCGGTAGCCTGCTTCATTTTGTGGTCATCGACTAGTTTCGGGCGTTCGCCTATCTTCAGGATACGTTTGTCAGACAGTGTGATAACACAGACTTGCATAAAGCAAATTCAGTTCATACACTCGCTTCAGAATTGCACTACTCACTACTTCAGATTGGCAGTCTGATATCATTTATTGACTATAAAGCCTGACAAAGGGTTCTTAACCATATATAAATTTACAATTTTGCCGCCTATTACTTCAGCCAGGAGTGTATAAACTGAATTTGCTCTGTGCACGTCTGTGTTATCACACTGTCTGACAAACGTATCCTTAGAAATTGATAGGCGAACGCCCGAAACCGGTCGATGACCACAAAATGAAGCAGGCTACCACGGAAAATGTCTCTAATGTTTTTGTATTTCAACCCGAAAGTTATAATTTCAATAAATACTACTTTAAATATCAAAATGTTTTATTTATATTTTATTTTTACGCCACCTTTTGCCATTCAAGACATCAAAGTTAGTTAAGTTGGTAATGTTTCTATTATGCAGTGGTATAGAGTTATTTCACTTGGGGGTTCATGGCCAGGTATTCAATATAATAAGGGGTCCATGGGCATAGAAGTTTGGGAACCATTGATATAGTTTATAGAATTGTATTATAAACTAAAATAGCACTTTAGTGAAAAACATAAGCAAAATCCGCCTTAAATGAATTTTTCCAGAGAAATGTTACAAATAAAAGTTGCAGAGATTTATGTTTGTAGTTTATTTAAAAGGTTTAATGATAATCGTTGTAGACATTTTCGAGAAAATCGCAAAAAAGTAAAGAATCCATTCAGAAAAGTGTTAATTCTGGTTGGTTGACCGATTTTGATACAGACCTTACTTACTGCTTGGTCCCACCCTCGCACTAAATATCAAGTTTAAACTTTCTACGATTTTTGAGTAATACTGACCAAACCCACAGACATACATACACACCCCGACCAATTTCTAAAAACCAATTTTGGGTACTTAGGGGATCTCAAACTGTGACTTAATACTTAGTAAAAGACTTTCACTTAGTAAAAGAAAGTAAAAATATATTTTACAAAGTAATATATAATTTTATCGAAGTATATAAAACTAACTTTTTATTTTAAAAAACCGGAAATTATAATGGAGTTGATGAGGAGAGAAATTGGGATTGGTTAATTAGACGAGGTTATGAAGACACGGTTATAATATAACTATAAGTTTACACAAACTGCACTGGACTTGTAATGATATTATAGAATAAAGGTTTAGAGTGGAGTTAAGACACGATGCGATGTATATGGTTGAATCTGATAGATAGATATATAGATCTCTCACTGGCCTTATATACAGGTTCTCCCCACTCTAGCCTGCTTAAGTCAGAGAGTACCAGAGAGAGTCTGTTTTCTCTCAGTCAGGCTTATGTTCTCTCTCTTGCCGTTACAAAATGAAATATTAAGAACCATCAACACATATGGTGTCAAGTGATGGGCATAGTTTGTAAAAAACCTATAGAAACCACTGTTATTGTACACTTTTACCATACTCTAAATTTGATCTCATAAGGTCGCCTATTTTTTAGTACCTTCTTGCTAAAACACACACACTTCTGCCAATTTAATTCTAATAAGCTCGTTTGCCAACACTTGATTGATAAGAAGACTTCTTGGTAGACTGACTATTGATCGCCACAACTTACAATTTGTGCGTTTATTAGGAAAATAAACTACCTAATCAGCCATTACGACTTCTTATATTAAACAAGAAATGAAACTTAACAAAGATTTTCAATTTTTTTCTTATATTTTCCACTTTATTCTTCCACCGCTTCTTTGTTTCTATTCAACACCCTCCCAATCTCACCTGATGCTACTATTGCCCCTGAAACGTTCCAGCACTCATCGGGGGTTGGGAGCGGTATCACCCACTTTGAGAATCACTGCACTTATTCGTCATCAAGACGCATATAAATTATAAACAAAAACTGACGATAAATCAATCACATACTATATATATATAAAGAAAATATGCTATATAGAAAAATACTTTGTTATTTTGGAACAGATTCAAAACAATAGATTAAATATGTTATAATATAAGAAGAACGGTTGATGAGTGAAACAAATGGGATGATGAAAACAAAACAAAACGACTAGAGAAGCTGAGGTAAACCCATCTTCATCTCTTTAGACAACAAGATGAAAGGCGTAACATTTATTACTGCAGACATAAAAGCATTTCTTATTTATTTTTATTATTTATGATGGCTCTTTGTTTATCTTAATAATATAAAGTATATTAATCATGTTGCCTAATATTTAAAAAAATTTAGATATATATATACATAATACAAAAGTTATTAATATATAGTGGTAGAGGATTTATTTTATTCTTTAATTTTCATAAAGTAATTAGAAGTAGGGGGGGTACTATTTTGTTTCTGATTGTTTGTGTAAATGAAAAACCAAGCGTTGAAAATTTTAACAAATAAAACAACAGAACATTTACTGCTTTTATGATTAATGAATCACCTATGGATTGATGCATTTCATATCTAAAAATTAATTTTAAAATCAAACACGTGGTTATATTATTTTACTTTCTCTTACTCCTAGTAAGATAAAGTATTGTAATCGTGTCAAATTTTCGATATCTTGTTTTCACCAGAAATATCCGTTTCGATATCCTTTGAATACAAAAAAGTGTTTTTTTAGAAAATGCCTGTGTGTGTGTCAATAGCATAGCTCATAAACGAAAAACTGTAGAAAGTTCAAACTTGATATTCCGTTGAGGTATCACCATGGGATCCGACAGTAGGTCATCTGTCAAAATTCCTCAACCGGAAGTGCTAATTTACAAGTTAATTTTTACTTTCTCTTACTCCTAGTAAGAGGAAGTATTGTAATCGTGTCAAATTTTCGATATCGAGTTTTCACCAGAAATATCCGTTTTGAGGTCCCCTGAGTCCAAAAAAGTGGTTTTTAGCGAATGGTCTGTGTGTGTGTGTGTGGTGTGGTGTGATGAATGTGAACAGCATAGCTCAAAAACAAAAAATCGTAGAAAGTTCAAACTTCATTTCCGTTTAGTTATCACCATGAAATCGACAGGGGGCATCTGTCAGAATTTCCAACCGGAAGTACACTTACTAGTTGTTTTTTTTTTTTACTTTTTACGATTTTCTCAACAATGGCTCCGACGATTTTCTTAACTTAGTATGTCAACTACACATTCCAAAACAGCTACAACTTTTTTTGGAAAATTCATTTAAGGCAGTTATGGGGAGAGGTGGGGTTAGGTTTTCATCTAAAGTGCTATTTCAGTTCATTAAACAATTCTGTCATCTAAGTAATGTTAATTACAATTGAATATGTTGTTGAAATTCCGAGTTTCAAAAAATCGGATAACCGGAAGTGCGTTTACATTACCACTTTACTACATGATTTTTTCACTTTTTTGCGACGATTTTCTTGAAACTTCTTATATAAACTAAACATACAAAGATCTACAACTTTTACTAAAACTTTTCTCTGGGAAAATTCATTTAAGGGCACTTTTCTGGGAGGGGTGGGTTTACAGCTTCCTCTAAAGTGGTATCATAGTTGATTATACAATTCTATCATCCAAACAAAATTAATTAGAAATAAATAGATGGCCAAAATTACAAGTTTCAAGGAAATTAGTAAACCGGAAGTGCGCTTTTACTCAACAGTTTTTTTCAGTTTTCGACGACTTTCATTAAAGTTGGTATACAAACTATAAAATTTGTCAATTATAATTTTGAGAATTGGCGTAAAAGAAAGTTGTGTGAGTGTTTCACACCAGATTTTTTTACTTTTTAGCGTTTTTCTCAATAATGGCTCCAATAATTTTTTCGACAAATGGTACATCAACTACATATGCAACGAGCTACAACTGTTATTTGAAACATTTCTCCGTGTAAATTCATTTTAAGGGTACTTTTGAGGAGGGTCGGGGTTACGGTTTCCTCTAAAGTGTTATTTCCGTTTACTACACAATTCTGTCATCTAAATAATATTAATTAGAATTAAATATGTTGTTGAAATACTGAATTTGAAAAAATCGGATTCCCGGAAGGGCGTTTTTACCTGGAAGTATTTTTCAATTTTTGCGATTTTCTGTTTAAAAAAACTGACGCATTTCATTAAATTTCAAATACTAACTTGAAAATTTGTCAATCCCAATTTTGAAAACTGGATAAGAGAAAGTTTTGCGAATGTATCACAACAGATTATTTTTTTACATTTTTTAAATGCATCAAGATAAATAAGACATTAATCTATGATTATTTCAGGTTTTGACCGGTTTCGGTTTCTCATCCATCGTCAGAGTAAGGTTTTTAATCAAGTCGTGACTTCTATATGTAAATTCAATATGACTTCAACTTAATGTTTATATTACGCACAAAAAAATAACCAATATGGTACATGATATAAACATTTAGTTGAAATCATCTCTCTATGCGAATTGATTAAAAATTTTACTCTAACGATGGATTAGAAACGGAAACCGATCAGAACCAAAATAATGCAGGCTAGGATGGATAAAGTCTATGATTTTATCCAGCATTCTCCGGACCCAACTACAAATTCAAGATATTAATCATTTACAATTCAACAATGAAAAGAGAATATCTGATATTTTGTCCGAAGAAAAATGTTTACTATTTCCGAATACACATTCACTAAAAATAATGAATAATGAATGAACATTTTTTTTTTTTTTTTTGTATTTTTTTCTTCTGCATAATCTGCTAATCGACAATTATCAAAACTAACATAATTTCATTTATTTAAAGAATTAATAAATAATAACTAAAAAATAATAAAGCACTGAGAAATCATGCCTTCACAAAATCATATGTAAAATTTCGCTAGTACGACTCATGGACGTGGCATTGTTTAATCACTAATGATTTAATTAATTCAGTAGGCAGTTCTGAATTTCTAATTTAATTAGATTTGTGATTATTATGAAGAAGGGCCGTTGAACTGACAACAACAAAAAAAAGATTACCAGTTATTTTCCAAATTGCTAAACGTTTTGTGCATGTTGCAAAATTCCCACATTTGTCAGAATTTGGAATTAATAAAAATCATTTAAAATTATAGAGGTTAATTTTACCGTTATATTTTAATTACTAAATTAATGGAATCTATTGTTTAATAAATTATTTTTTGAATTAATCAATGTTTAAAATAAATATTTCTTTTTTTTCTAACTTCCTGGAATATTTCCTTATTGCATAATACCGTTAGTATACGAGAATACTCGTATATTATTAAAATTAGGTTACTTAAATTATTTATTTTTTTTTTATTTTGTTTTATAAAGAAAGTGAGGCTACAGTAATGCTATAGGAATTTCCTGATGAAAGTAAGATGCCGTAAAGTTCTTACAGCCCCATTCGCCACTGTGAGCCAGCCTGTAATAGTGAAGGGTTGTGTGTGTGTCAGAATGAAGGGATAATGTTCTAGGGTTACACATGACGACCAGTTTCACAATGCACATCCGCTATGTGCTTCTTCTCTTCCTATATCAACTTCCGCTCTATACATACCTTCTTACATCTTCTCCACCTATTATTGTAAAATAAAAATCTCAACCTTAACAAACTTAACTAATAATATGAAAGAAATAATGGCCACACATAATGAACAATTTTAATCAGTTTCTTAACAAACAAAATAAACTTACAACGAAAGCAGTTTTTTATAGTTAAAGAGAAAAATTTTAAATGTTGCAGATTAATCTAATCAGTCTAGATCAGTAGTTCCCAAACTTCTATGCCCATGGACCCCTTCTTATATTGAATACCTGACCATGAATCCCCAAGTCAAATAACTCTATATAACTCCATAATAGAAACATTACCAACTTAACTAACTTTGATGTCTTGAATGGCAAAAGGTAGCGTAAAAATAAAATATAAATAAAACATTTTGATATTTAAAGTGGTATTTATTGAAATTATAACTTTCGGTTTGAAATACAAAAATATTAGAGACATTTTCCGTGGTAGCCTGCTTCATTTTGTGGTCATCGACCGGTTTCGGGCGTTCGCCTATCAATTTGTAAGGATACGTTTGTCAGACAGTGTGATAACACAGACGTGCACAGAGCAAATTCAGTTTATACACTCCTGGCTGAAGTAATAGGCGGCAAAATTGTGAATTTATATATGGTTAAGAACCCTTTGTCAGGCTTCATAGTCAATAAATGATATCAGACTGCCATTCTGAAGTAATGAGTAGTGCAATTCTGAAGCGAGTGTATAAACTGAATTTGCTTTGTACAAGTCTGTGTTATTACACTGTTTGACAAACGTATCCTGAAGATAGGCGAACGCCCGAAACCGGTCGATGACCACAAAATGAAGCAGGCTACCGCGGAAAAATTCTCTGATGTTTTCCAGCTCTGCGGAACCAACCACAACAACAACCACGAATTTGCTGGCAACAACCACTGAATCAGAATGTAAAACTGGTATCTCGTTTATGTAACCAGAATTTGTGGTGTCCTTGTTCAAACATTAGTTTCAGCTACTCATTTGTGTATAATTCAATCAATTGATCCTGTATTAGTATGAATTCTTATGAATAGATACACAACTCTTTTATAGTGCCATATTTTAGACAAGTTATGGTACGTATGTAGCGGCGAGATTCCGTTCCTGTTTTAAACCTGCACAGGTAATGCGGCCGCGTTCATTACTTGTTTGGATGCTTGTCATTACTGTATTTTATGTACCTTCTACATAGGTACTCAGGATGTAAAAATCGCTATCAATCTATTTATTGTTATTTATTTATTTTAACTTCCATAATAATGAAAATAGGTCACAATTATTTTACTTTATAGTAAACCTTTCGCGGAACCCCCCCGGTGTTGTCCACGCACCCCCAGATTAATTTTAATTTGCCACAGACCACCCTCAATGGTCACAAGGACCCCTAGGCGTCCGTAGAAACCACTTTGGAAACCTATGGTCTAGATCAATTGTAATAATGCTTTCGCCTTAGACATGTAATTAGGGAAATTAAATCATTTTATTGTAGAAAATGTGAGGAGAAGATGGTGCGCCAATTCGGCCAAAATTCCATTTAAATTTCGAGTTATATGAAATTTAGATAAATTTAATTTTTTTAAAAGTGAATTCCAAAATTTGTAATGTAGTAGAAAAATGAATGATTAGATTAGTCAATTATAAATTTAATAATATAGAAATTAAGAAAAAAAGATTTTAATTGATAATTATTTTGAATTAAGTAGGTCATACAAAAAAAGATTTTGATGAAGACTGGTAAAAACTTTGTTCAACTTATTATTAGTGATTTAGAACAATTTCTAAGTAAAATAATATTAGAATACAAGATCTATTAAGTGTGAAGAGAATTTACAGTGTTCTCTCGTTACAGACAACATTGCCCATCACCGGACAGTGAGTTGTAGAGGCTCCTAGGAAGAGAACAACTAAGGGTAGCCCGGCTGTATTCGAACCCGAGATCTCCGCGTTGCTAGTCCAGCGCACTACAACTGAGCTAATCCCTTCACTTTTCATAAATTTGTTTCAAAGAATAATTTTTTTTTTAATGATAAATTGCCATGCATTCCCTCTCTAATTCGCTTTTGATTCTTTCGAACAACTTCTTCAAAATAAGTCGATTCCTTTCAATAAAATACCAATTTATTTATAGAAAACAACTTCGTGTTGCGTTACGGTTTTGATTCCAAAATTTTTGCGTGCACTAGCTATCACCAATCATCATAGTCCTAAACCCAATTGGTAATTTCCTGTTACTAAATATTATTAAAAAAGTAAGTGATAAATTTGAAAAAGAATTTAATTAAACAACGTTTGAAATATCACCGAAGAAAGCACAGGTATCTGGCAAAATATTTACTGACGAGATATGAAAAGCATTGGGGGTGGTAGGAAAGTTAACTTAAACAAGTTAGTTGGAATGTGTATGCTTAGAGAGGAGGCATATGGACACATTGTAGTGTAATAATGGTTGACACGTGAATTACAGTGTCAGTACCGTTGTAGTTATTAAGAAGTGATTACGGTGACAAAATCATCACTGTTAGTTGGGCGAATAGAGAAAGGGGAATAAATGGTCCAACTATGCCCTCCTGCCCCCCCACTCTCTCTTATAAATATCGTTCATAACTACAAAAGGCAATAACCACTGACTATTCTCAAAAGGCGAATTGGACACAACAACAACTATTTAGGGGTGAACGTGCGATTTCACGCGACAGTTTCTAGTATTGCGCTATCTTTCTGCGACAACTTTAAAGTCTACTTCAAACGGTTATTACTTTTTTCTATTTTTTTTTATTTCCACTACAAACGTCATACAAGTTACTCCCCCCTGCTAAATCAAGGTAGAAAATATCTTTGTTGTGTTTGTAGAGATACATTATTTTCTTATATATTCTTCTTTCTTTATTCAGCATTCTTCTTCCCTTTTTATTTAACTTTTATTGCCGCCTCTCTAACGGACAAGTTAGTTGGATGTATTGTCCCGCCTAATTTTGTTCATTGCACCGTAATTCTCTGTGCTGTAGCCTTTACACATGGGAAATGAAAACTTGAATACCATAACTCAGTGTTATTTGGAGCTTGTGAAAAATACATTCACAGTAAGATGGGGTAAAGAACTATTATTCCAATCGGACACATATATTTGTTAGAAATGTGTCGTCTTTTTATCTGCAACAGGTGCTTAAAATCATATTTTTTACTTTCTTCTGTATTTAAGAAAAAAATCTTATGCGAAACTCTCAGATGACTTTCTCTGACTTAATATACAAATATAATTTATTTATTTATTTTTTTGCTCTACTGTAATTTACAATTGCAGGTGCAATTGTCACTGCAAGAAGTAAATATTATGACTGATAAGACATGAGAGGACTTACCCCCATTGGTACTAACTAGTAAATCGAGTGGCTAACGCCGTTTAGTCTATGAAGGGGAGATTAACAGGAAGATATGAAGATGAGAGCTGATCTATTAGAGGAAAGGCCGCGGTGCTGGCCGAAATTTAGTTTTTTTGTACAAAAGGAACTTTTAGATCTGAATGAATGGTTCTATTGAAGATGAAATATGGAGCATTCATTATAAGACGTAGAATTTTTGACAATAAGGCTTGTAGAAGACGATAGTTACTTGAATGCTTGGTTGATCACTCACAGTAATTCGATATAGGTTTCAGTATTGCGTTATATTTCAGTACTTTGTTGTTTAATGTCAGTTTAGATCATCTGTCAAGGCATCTGTCTTGGCAAGCAGTTAGTAGTTTGTTGAGTTCTTGTCGTTTGAGTCGTATATGTGGATTCCATGCCAGATGTTTGTCAATGTAGAGTCCGAGGTATCCTACTCTGTTGTGCATGTCTGAGAGTAAGGTTACGTTTTGACATTTCTTTACATTAACTTTCATTTTCCACTTATGAATTCATTTTTCAAGAGAATTTAAGTGTTGTTTTAAGATACGAGTTGATTGAGATATTAGGTCAGAATGAGAAAGAGTGGATAGCATATGTGAAGGTTCTGGTATGAGGATGAGTTGGAAAGTCTGAAGTATATACTATGAAAAATATAGGGCCGAGAATACTTCCTTGAGAAACTCCAACCTCCACAAAATGAAGAGTTCAAGGTCAGAAGTAAATACTATAAAAAATATAGGGCCGAGAATACTTCCTTGAGAAACTCCAACCTTCACAAAAAGAAGAGTTCAAGGTCAGAAGTATATACTATAAAAAATATAGGGCCGAGAATATTTCCTTGAGAAACTCCAACCTCCACAAAATGAAAAAAAGCGTTTTTTTCTTCCGTAACTTTCCCTTTTTTTCTTTCGCAGGAATACGATTAGAAAGAAATGACATTTAAATAGTAGGTTTGAGATAAAATATTTTTGAATTACTACAATAAATCTGGGTGCCAAACCCATTCAAATGCTTGCGCAATAACGAGAAAGTCACCCAGCCAATACTGCTTTTGCTCAAGAGAAGAGGTGTTGAGATGTACTAAATGCGATGACAACAAAATATAATTTCCATTTTAACAATGATTCTTTTACCTTAGCAAAACAAACTTTAGATGGTGTTAGGGAATAAGTTGAATATCAGGCCATAGCAGGTGGTGAATGCGATTACGCTAAGTATAGCCGCCAATATTTCTATCAACATTCAAAATCTAACATCATATTTCCTAAATTCATTTTTCAGTAAAAATATGTTTCAAATCAAACGGATACTTTAGACATATGAATAAGTACGTATAAACAAAATCAAAACGATCCCATTTTCTAAACAATTCTAAAAAACTCAGAAATCTAACTTGTAAAGTAGCATTCGTCCGAATTATCATTTACTTTAAAATTGCAATTTTAGCAAATGCTTTTAATGTTGCTTAATATGATTCAGACGTTAAATACATTTTGCAATGGCACTTTATAGGAAAACTTAACTATGCAGTTTTCCCAAATACTTCAAACATAAATTTTCCTGAAAAATAAAGTTAGTATACGTATAACGGTGTTTGAAGTTTAAAGAAAATCCTTGTAATGGTTTAAAAAAAAATTGAACTATTCATCAAAACTTCCTCTACAACGTAATTTTTCAATAATTAAAACGATGATTTGTAGTAATATATATCTCTTCAATACAACAAAAGTCGTCTCAGTTTTTTAAAATTATTATTTTTTTAAATTGCTTTGTGCTGAAAAATTTGTAAGTTTTATGAGATTTGATTAAAAAAAAAAAAAAAAACTGAAAATGGCAGAGCAGGAGTGTATACATAAAAAAAAGTAAAAAAATTAATAAAAGAAAAAAGCATAAAATTGTTAGTAATAAAGTGGTGTGTATTATAATTGAAGAAAATTACTCGGTTCACGTTGAAGAGATGCTGCTCTAATAAGAAAAGAATTATCTGGACATGAAGATGCCTCATTTTTACATGGTTGTTCCTTTTTAACTACAATATCGTGAGTTATTATTTTTCACATCTGTTTCCTCTGGATGACCGTCTCATCTTCTTTACTAAAAACATTATGGGGCTAACTTTCAAACTGGACAGTTTAAATTTCCTCACAATTCTAATATCTTATACCTACCATTTATACTTTTAACAGTATAGAATAATATTATCCTATCATTTTTATCCAATTTATCTCATTTTAGATTATTATACTAGACATTTTATGAGACTGTGTTTGTTTTTGTTTTTTTGGTACGTAGATATTTCATATTTATGAAATTAAGATTTATACTGTAACAAAATGGCCAATTTTTATAATAAGATAGCCTTAATTACCATAATAAACAAAATCTAAAATTTTGTTATTTCAAACAAATTATGTAGTGCAAAATATCAAAAGACAATAGAATGAATAAAACAAGTTTAGAAATTGTATACTTTAGAAGAAATACAAAAAAAAAGTGTAGGAACTGTAGTGGAATCGTTTGTCGTATGATCTGATCCCACTGTGATACTACAAGATGTAGTGGAATCGTTTAATGTGATTCCTGAGGTATGTAGTAGATGTCTTGAAGAGGGCGGAAGTTAGTTTACAGATTTTTGGAAGTTAGTGCTCGAAGTATTAACACGGAAATTATAAACATAGACTGTATTTGAACAATAATTTAAACGTAAAAAATGGTAACTATTAACAAGAAATACATACTTAGAAATAAATAGAAGATAAATAACTAATAATTTAGAATGATTAAGATAAATGAACTAAGATGCACAACTAAAGGTAATAAGTATAAATAAAAACTGTATAGGGACGCGTAAACTGCTGCTCGTATATGAAGACGTACTCAAGTATAATCGTATAATCCTCCCCTCTTCCAATGGGGCGAGTTTATATATTAGTGTTGGCCATACTCACACCAAGACATCTTCCTAGTGTGCGAACTTGGTTAGTTTGGTGACCACCGATTTAGGTCAGTGGCCAGCCTTAGCGGTGCTTGCTTTGATGTAAGGGTATTTACCCTTGGTTTTTTTGTTTGGCCGTGGCTTTGTCTTGAAGTCAGGCAGCTGGCTAGGCCACTAGTTGTAAGTTATTCTTTCTTTCTTATCTTTTGTGAAGGTTTGACATTGCTATGACTTTGCCATGCCATTACAGAACATTTTCAATGGGTCTTACAAGTAAAAAGCACTATCTTAAAAATAATAAACATTCGCAAAGAATGACATCTCCTTGGTTTATGAAACTGTCCTGCGCTCTAATCGAATTAAATAAGTTGATCATCCGCAAATGAAATAAGAATTAGTTATTATTATTATGCACCTCTGAGCAGGGACTCTACATTACCCAAAGCCCCTCTGGGTCAAAGAGCTATCCTAAAGAAAACAACAAACCGAATCTAGAACAAAAATCCAGATCCGGGTCGAATCCACCTAAGATTCACCGCTGCCCCAATAAATTTCCAAAATGTCCTGAAACTAATTTCCTTACAACCCAAGCAATCCGGGCAAAATGAATGGGTATTTCTGCTTTTGTCTCACATACCCAACAAAAGGGGTTTGGCATGAGTCCGATGTTGTAGGCGTATCTCCTTAAATGCCCAATCCGACCAATTGCCTGAGAGAGGTCCCATGAAAGACAAAATTTTAGCAACATTTCACTAATAACCCTGTCCGGGGTCCCCCAATGATATAATTTTTACCTTATCATCTTTACCATACATTGATTACTTTCTCCTCTATTATTAATCAATTTTTTTTCTCTGTCGAATTCTAGAAGCATAAGGTGTACATCGTAAACAGAATAACTTGGAACCTCTCAGGTGAAAAAAAAATGGACAAAAAGATTTTCTTGAAGTTTGCTTTTAGGGAAATGAGATAAACATCCAGTGACTAACCCAGGGCAAAGAAAGAGGTGAAAATATGCACAGCCGGTGAACATCTGAGAGGTGGAAGCAACAGGAAAACTGAAAATAAAAGATGGGCTGATTTACGGCAGAGAGAATGGTCGACTGAGAAAATTTAAAGCGTCGATAAAACGTACGTACTATGACATTGATTTCTGGCCACGATTGTCTTATAGAAACATCCTCATAATGCTGATCATACCAACTTGACTATCTTGCATGCCCTAAAAGTAGGGCAAGAAGAAGTGTATTTTCCGCACTTGGAAAATTACCTGCGCTGAAGGATAAGACCATTCCAAGGCCATTCTATACTGAAATGGAAGAGACCATATTGCCGAGCTGCCATGATCAAGGCGAAGGGAAAATCTCCAAATAAGTGATAGAAAAAAGATTGTCACTTCAAAATCATAGTTTAATATAGAGACATATTCCTCAAAATGATTTTTTTGACGGCATTATCTTTAAATTTATTGAAAATTGAAACATATTAACCAATTTATCCCAGCAGAAATACTGATTAAAGCAGAAAAAGTCTGGTCATCTACTTTAATTGTATTATTAAATAATAGCGTTAATAATAATTATAACTAATCCCAGCACCTAGCTACCATTATATATATTATATATAGAGAGAGAGAGAGAGAGAGAGAGAGAACGGTAATGTTCTATATCTCCAGGAGGCATCACCGAAAGATTTGGATTAAGACAAATGACAGGCAAGAACTGGAAATCGTTATTAAGAATGATGGCCCCACTAGTTTAGATTGACCACTAATAATACAATTCAAAAGAAATTGCATCCAATTTATTAAAGCTTCGTTCATGCAACTATAATATTATTTGTTTTCTGAGTATTATTTCCAATTCATAGTAGTGACTAGATAATTATTAAATTCAATTATTTTTAATATTAAATCAATCTCAGGAATCTTAGGTGTGAGATGGCTTCATCATACGTAGTTTATTATACTTGCTCTTACTTCTGTATTACGATCGTGACAAATATTTTCGATATTAAGTTTTTCACGAAATGATTGAGTTTTCCAATAAAAATGATAATGTTTAATAATTGCACTGCCAATACTAACAAGTTTAAAAAAAACCATAAGAGCTGCTATTAAGAAAATTTCCAAAAACTCAGAAATCTATTCTATAAAATACGCACTTCTGGTTAAATAAATTTCTTCAAATTGGATATTCTAACATAACTTTTAATGTATATTATTCAGATTGCAGCATTTATAGGGTAAATCTGTTACAGCTATCCTAGAATCCTCCAAAAATCAATGTACATGAAAAGTAATGTTGCAAAAAAAAAGTGAAGTTTAATGAAAATCTACCAATGTAACCATTTTCAAGGAAATCGAGTAAAACTGAAGAGAGAGAGAGAAAAAAAAGCATTCAGTAATGTCTCATTTCCGGTCGGTGGATTTTGATCGAAACCTAGATCACATGAAATAATAATGTTGGAGCTAATTCTTCATTGTTTTCCGTGATATTTTGCTCACCACACACAAATATTTGTACCTAATATTTGTTCCATGATAATTTCGATAGTTTTTTTTATCATGGAAAACAAAGAGAAATATGGTAAAATTTATTTAGAGAAATATTAGAAGAAAATTCACCAATTCCCTCCATCACTTGAATAGATTTTGCCCTTTACTAAAGTATTTGTTTAAGAAACAATAAAGGCCAAACTTGGTAGTCTATTTACGGAGCACCACCGCATTTGACACGAAGGTTTCGGGCAAAATCCATCAACAAGACTTTACTGACTGTTTTTTCTTCAATTGTTCGCAATTATCTTGAAAAATGCTTCTTTTGTGTGTGTGTGTGTGTGTGTGTGTACTATCTAAATACATGAATATCTATCATGTTTAACATACACACACACACACACACACACACACACGCAGACATACAGACCATTCGCTAGAAAATATTTCTTTTTCAGGGGACTCAAAACGTATTTCCCGTCTCTAATTTGAACATTTGACTCGATCGATATACTTACAAGCAGTTGAAAAAAAATAAAAAATTACCAAATAAAAAGACCAAATAAACAAGAAAGTATTTTTTGATACAATATGTATTTCCGCTAAGATCCCATGATCGAGAAGCTCTCTAAGAGAAAGTAAAAAAAAATCTGGTGTGAAACACTCACACAACTTTCTCTTACTCCAGTTCTCAAAATTGTAATTGATAAACATTATAGTTTGTGTACCAAATTCAATGAAGTTCGTCGAAAACTGAAAAAAACTGTTCAGTAAAAGCGCACTTCCGGTTTACTAATTCACTTGAAACTTAGAATTTTGGCCATCTACTTATTTCTAATTAATTTTCATTGGATGATAGAATTGTATAACCAACTATGACAGAACTTTAGATAAAAACATAACCCCACCCCTCCCACATAACTGCCCTTAAATGAATTTTCCCAGAGAAATGTTTCAAATAAATGTTGTAGCTCGATGAATTTGTAGTTGATCTACCAAGTTTGAAGAAAATCGTCGGAGCAATTTTTGAGAAAAACGCAAAAATGTAAAAAAAACAACTAGTAAAGTAGTACTTCCGGTTAAGGAATTTTGACGTACAGTCAGATTCCAGGGTGATACCTAAGCAGAATATCAAGTTTCAATTTTCTGCGGTTTTTGTTTTTGAGCTATGCTGTTCACATACATACATACATACATACACACAGACACAGACACAGACCATTTGCTAAAAACCATTATTTTGACTCAGGGGACCTCAAAAGGATATTTCCGGTGAAAACTTGGTATCGAAAATTTGACCCGATTCCAATACTTCCTCTTACTAGGAGTAGAAGAAAGTAAAAAATCAAAAATTGATTGTCTTAAAAAACGATTTAGTAAACACTAATAGATTTACGGATAATTGAAGTTGAAAGCTTCCGTCTTATTTTTTTAGCGAAGCCGCTTTCAGTTCGTTCCCCTCCCACCTCCCGCCATTAAATGCAGTTATTTATTGTTGAGAATTTGATAATACTAGTTTAAACCAATCATTTATACAAGAAAACGAACCGCTATTAAGATTACAAACGACACATATCAATTTTAATTATAATTACATATTTATCTGTTGTTATCGACAGTAAATAATTATTACTCCTATAGTAAAAGGAAGTATTGTGATTGTGTTAAATTTATTAAATTTAGCTTTTTTTTTACCGGAAATACCTGTGTGTTTTGAGATTCCCTAAATACGAAAAAAAGTTTTTTAGCGGATGGTCTCTGTGTGTGCGAACGAAATATCTCAAAAATGAAAAATTGCAAGAAGTTCAAATTTGGTAATCCGTTTAAGTGTTACCATAGCAACAGACATGAAGATTTCGAGCAAATTCCAGCAACAGGAAGTGCCACTTTAATGAGTGTTTTTTTCAATATTTCATGATTCACTCATTTTTTTTTTTACTTTGTATACTATCGAAATACATAAATAACTATTACTTTTAATTGAATATTGTTCAGAAAAAATTTATTTTTTGGGGGGAATTCTGAGTGAACAATAGCGTTATCTTAGCTAAACTAACTACCTCTTGAGTAGAATGTATAATATTTACCACCTAAATAATATTAATACACATTAGAAGCTTTGGTAGAATTCTAAATTTAAGGAATATCGATTAATCGAAAGTGCGTCTTTGAAAAATATGATTTTGAGAATTTTTAAAATTATTTATTTTTTTAATTTTCTCAAAAACGGTTACATCGATTTTTCTTTAAACTTGGTATGTTTATTGCTCATATATAATTCTATAACCTTTATTTTATTATTATTATTATTATTTTTAATACTTTTATTGATATTTACAATCGTATGTATAATACAATGATAAAAGAAATATAAAGGACATGTGCACACATGTGAGAGACATTATTCAGTAATAATGTCCCTTAATGTTTACTTTGGCAGTTTGATGTTGAAAAAATAAGACTCGCGGCCATAGGGCGTTTCCAGTCGGACTACCTGGAATGTGGGAAGAGGTCAATTGTAAGTTCGAGAGGGTTAGGATGAAGGAGGAGAGAGATTCATGGAATTTTTTGTAAACGGGAAGATATCATTTCTGTGATGATAGGGATTTTTAGGTAGTTGTTTAAGGTCAGGCTGGATACGTAATATGGAGGAGCTTGAGTGATTTTCCGGAGGATTTTGGATTGGAGGGACTGGATTTTTTTTGAAACTGGTTCGCTTGTTTGAGACCTAGACATCAACCCCATAAGTCCAAATTGGTCGTAAAATTGTTTTGTATATATGTAGTTTGTTGTCTAATGAGAGTTTTAAAGCGTTTGTCTCGTAGTCTAAGAAGAAGTCTGTTAATCGAATGTTTGTTTAGCTCTTGTCATTTAAGTCTAGTATGTGAGTTCCACGTAGTGGTTTGTCCAAAGTACATACCTAATTATTTCACGGTGTCTGCAACAGGGATGGGAATGTTATTATAATATAGTGAAGGACAAGTTCCTCGGCGGAGTGTAAATGTTACATTGGTACATTTGCTCTCATTAAATTTAATTTTTCATTGTTTACATCGTAATTCTACTTTCTTTTTTAGTGATTGTTGGATGTTGTGGGTGACGGATTGTGGATCTGGATCGGAAGAAAGGAAAGCTGTGGTATCTGCAAATGAGGCGGTCATTGTGAACCTTTGTTTGAAAGATTCTTCTGGAAAAATGGATTTTAGGGAGGTTCTGGTGACCTGGTCAGTAACGTTAAAGTTTAATTGTCGCTATTAGCCCATATTTGTTATACTTCATATATGATACAACAACTTTTTTTTTTATGACGAGCTCATCTAAACGGTTGTAATATAACAATTCTTTAGAAAATTTTTCGATTAAATTAAATTAAATAATTACAGTAAGAGAATGTCGTGAATTTTTCATACCAGATTTTTCCACTTTCTCTTACTCCTAGTAAGAGGAAGTATTGTAATCGTGTCAAATTTTCGATATCGAGTTTTCACCGGAAATATCCGTTTTGAGGCCTCCTGAGTCCAAAAAGTGTGGGTTTTAAAAAATGGTCTGCGCTCGTGTGAGTGTGTGTGTGTTTGTGAGTGTGTGTATGTATATATGTGGTGTATGTATATATGTGAACTGCATAGCTCAAAAACGAAAAACCGTAGAAAGTTGAAACTTGATATTCCGTTTAGGTATCACCATTGGATCTGACAATAAGTTATCTGTCAAAATTCCATTAACCGAAAGTACTACTTCATTAGTTGTTGTGGTGGTTGGTTCCGCAAAGCTGGAAAGCATCAGAGACATTTTCCGTGGTAGCCTGCTTTATTTTGTGGTCATCAATCCACAAGTCGTTGTCGTTGTCTGTAAAGGGTAGAGTGTATGTAATTTAAGTGTATTGTTTACTGTTCTGACGAAGTGCATGCAGTACTGAGCTGTGGGGTCGCTACTCCCCAAGCAACTGCATGCAACAGATACCTCTTGCGGGCAATTTTTCAATTATTTTTCAAATTTTGCAAGTATTTATTCTATTGTACCATTAAATCAAATATATAGTTATTTTAAAAGCTTCTATAAAGAAGTACAATAGTGCCCGCAAGGGGTATCTGTTGCATGCAGTTACTTGGGGAGTAGCGACCCCACGGGTTACCACAGCTCAGTACTCCATGCACTTCGTCAGAACGTACACAATATACTTAAACTGCATACACTCTACACTTTACAGACAAGACAAACAGTACACAAACTAGGGTCTCCGTCCCTAGTTCATTGGCGTAAGCCAAGGGAGAAGGAAGTGGTTAGCTCAGTGGTAGCAACGCGGAGGTCCCGGGATCGAATCCAGCATGCTGCTCTTAGATTTTCTCTTCCTAGGAGCCCCTACAACTCACTGTACGGTGATGAGCAGAGTTGTCTATAGCTAGAGAACACTGCTTGAAGGCCGGCAGTACACTCAGAAGGCTCTGGGGGCACAATAAAATCTTTCAGGTCGCAGTGCGATAATCCCCTACAACAATCTAAGTCTTATGGTAGAAAACCCAGAATAAAACTCATACACTACTTAATCTCTTTCGTTGCAATCATTCTCAATCCCAAATGGTAAATTTTTTTCAACTCGAATTTTAATAATAGTCCTTGGTTCTCTGTACAGATAGCGCTGACATACAATGTATGTTTTTAAAGGAAAGCTAAGTATCTTCACAATTTTTATAATTTAACCTTAAAAAACCTATAATATAAAAGCTAATATTTATTGTAACAAACAATGTCTCAGTCGCAAGGCTACACCTAAATACGCAACCATCAACATAAAAACTGATGACCACAAAATGAAGCAGGCTACCACGGCTAATGTCTCTGATACCACTTCACTAGTTGTTTTTTTTTTACTTTTTTGCAATTTTCTCAAAAATAGCTCCGAAGATTTTCTTCAAACTTGTTATATCAATTACACATACAAAGAGCTACAAATTGTATTTGAAACATTTCTCCGGAAAAATTCATTTAAGGGCACTTTTGGTACAGGGGTGGGGTTAGGCTTTCCTCTAAAGTGATATTTTAGTTTTACTAGTGTCATCTAAATAATATTAATTAGAATTAAATATGTTGTTGAAATTCCGAGTTTAAAGAAAATCGGATGACAAGGAAGTGCATTTTTATTGAAATGTATTTTTCAGTTTTCTGGTGTTTTCAAAAAAATGACTCCAACGATTTTCTTTAAACTAGGATTGTGAACTATACATACTTATAAAGAGTTTTATTTGAAACATTTCTCCTGATGAAGTCATTTAATGTGGCTTATGGGGGAGGGGTGGGGTTATGTTTTTCTCTAAAATGCTATCATAATTGATTATACAATTTCACCATCCAAACAAAATTAACTAGAAATAAATAGATGGCCAAAATTCCGAATTTCAAGAAAATTAGTAAATCGGAAGTGCGCTTTTACTGAACATTTTTTTTTTATTTCAGTTTTCGACGAAAACGAATTTCATCAAATTTGGTACACAAAATCTAAAATTTGTCAATTAAAATTTTGAAAACTATGAGTGTTTCGTAACAGATTTTGTATAATTTGATAAACTAGACAAATTACATTGTACAATTGATAGAAATTTGTCTTTATGTGTATGATCGTAAGATTTGGTGGCTAGGTGAATGTGTTTGGTTGAGTGTGTGTGCGTGTGTGTATGTGGCAAAGGAAGTACAAGGAGAAGAAGAAGAAGAAGATGCGTGATCACGCCGTTTTCTTTGCAACAGAATAATATAGTGGGGAAATCTTTAATATGTGAAGAACCAGTTCCGGTGGGAAGTAAGAGAGACATAACGAAGATCATTTCTTTAATAGGTCACCTGCACACTTTTTATCTTTTCACTATTCCCACATGCATAATATGAGGCAGACAGAGCGCATACCAACGCACGCGCACCAGTTTCCTCTATGAGAATTCTAATTTTATTTTTCGTATTCAATGTTGATATATAAAACTTTGATCATAAATAGACATGATATTATTTTATTTATCAAAAGATTTTTTTTTGTGATCATTTTTTTCTGTGAACATTTTTGATCAAATTATTTGGGATTTAAGTTTTCACTGAAAAAAAGATAAATATATATTTTTTTTTTGAGGTCCTCTAAGTCCGGAAAAATAATTTTTAGACACTAGTTTCTGTGTACGTGTTTTGTGTGACTATATTGGTTTGTGAAAAGAACGAAAATTTTCAGTGGATTGAAATTTGATATTCCGGTTTTTTTGTATTTGCAAAGGATACCAAAAATATCTGGTGTGAAACATTCACAAGACTTCTCTTACTCCAGTTCACAAAATTATAATTGACAAATTTCATAGTTTGTGTACCAAATTTGAATGAAATTCGTCGAAAACTGAAAAAACTGTTCAGTAAAAGCGCACTTCCGGTTTACTAATTTTCTTGAAACTGAATTTCAGCCATCTATTTATTTCTAATTAATTATGTTTGGATGATAGAATTGTATAATCAATTATGATACCACTTTAGAGAAAAACATAACCCCACCCCTCCCCTAAAAGAATTTTCGCAAAGAAATGTTTTAAATAAAAGATGTAGATCTTTGTATGTTTAATTTATATATGAAGTTTAAAAAAAATCGTCGAAGCCATTTTTGAGAAAATTGCGAAAAAGAAAAAAATCATTTACTAAAGTGGGTAAAGTAAAAGCACTTCCGGTTATACCATTTTTTCAAACTCGGAATTTCAACAACATATTTAACTCTAATTAACATTATTTAGATAACAGAATTGTCTAATAAACTGAAATAGCACTTTAGATGGAAACCTAACTCCACCCCTCCCCCAAAAGTGCCCTTCATTACATTTTCCCGGAGAAACGTTTCAAATAAAAGTTGTAGCTCTTTAAATGTGTGGTTGATATTTGATGTTTAAAGAAAATCGTCGAGCCATTTTTGAGAAAATCGAAAAAAGTAAAAAATCCAATTAGTAAAGTGGTACTTCCGGTTGAGGAATTTTGACAGATAACGTAGTGTCAGATTCCATGGTGATACCTAAACGGAATATCAAGTTTCAACTTTCTATGGTTTTTCGTTTTTGAGCTATGCTGTTCACATACATACATCACACACACACACAAACACACCCACACACACACACACCCCAGACGATTTGCTAAAACCACTTTTTTGGACTCAGGGGACCTCAAAACGGATATTTCCGGTGATAACTCGATATCGAAAATTTGACACGATTACAATACTTCCTCTTACAAGGAGTAAGAGAAGATTTTTGCGATTTACCTGAAAACTTATTCTGGGATTTTTTTTTTTTTTTTTAAATTTTTGTATACACATATGTAATACTAACACTTTTATCTGTGATATTTCTTCTGGAAAAATTGACATGAATAAGGTTTTCTGAAGGTAAACTTTCTGAAATATGTTTTTTGTTCAGTTTATTGACACGTTCTACCAAGTAACTGTAATAATATTAGAATTAATTATGTCGCTAAAACTTTGAATTTCAAAATATCCGGTAGACTGTAAATATAAATTTCTTGATTGGTTGTTTTAGTCTTCCACTATTTTCTTGATAACGGCAGCAGCGGGGTTCTTTAATATTAGCGCACTATTTCTTGGATCTGACTTGGAAACTTGATACTCTAAACATTATAGTGCTGGTTCTCCCAGCTATTTTAACATTAAATGCCAGTAAATATTTGGTAAAAATACAAAATTTAAAGTGAAATTCGTCAGTTATATCTGTATAAATTATAGCATTTAATTTGTATATTTGGCTAACAGAAATTTTGCGTATTTTGAAGCGTTTTAACTGAACAATTAGAAGAGTAGTGAACAGTGTGAAATCCCGGTTGTTGATGAATTTTCTTCCAATTGTAAGTGATTTTGAGTTTTCCATATTTCGCTTCCATATTCACTACGTTCCAAATTTTGTCGAAATTTTCGTGGAACAAATTAATGTTAGTGTCAATTTTGACAATATATACAGGGTGTCCCAAGGTATTGGATAACGACTTTTTCTCGGAAACTAAGATAGCTAGAAAAATACGTGTCCCCGTAGTTTTTTGTTAGA
Source organism: Triatoma infestans (assembly GCA_011037195.1). Lineage (NCBI taxonomy): Eukaryota > Metazoa > Arthropoda > Insecta > Hemiptera > Reduviidae > Triatoma > Triatoma infestans. The sequence goes on from JAAEAF010007087.1 coordinate 23,527, forward strand.
AACCAAATTTAATTTGCAAATTTGTTTTGGTGCTTCGAGAAGCGAGGTACAGTCACCAACTTCATTTTTTCAAATGGGGAGGTGTGGTTTTTATTTAAGAAATAGATTTCTCTATTTTTTGTAAGAAAAGTTTACTTGAACGGTTTTTTTTTTCTTTGAGCGATATTTCACAAGTCATGAATGAAAACATGATTCCTATAAGAAATTTCAAAATGATATTATAACGGTTTTTTGATTGAATAAGAAGAAAAGTACTATTTTATTATAAATTTTACTCCTCATTAATTACAGATCTTGCTCGAACTGGCCTCCACTATTAGAGATGTATTTCTTTGGTCGTAAGGTACAATTGGCAGGAAAAAGCATGTGTATGCATCTCAGAAAAAAACTGTTCAAGTAAATTTTTCTTACAAAAAATAGAGGAATCTATTTCTGAAATAAAAACCACACCTCCCCATTTGAAAAAATGAAGTTGGTGGCTGTATCTCGCTTCTCGAAGCACCAAAACAAATTTGCAAATTAAATTTGGTTTTCTAACAAGAAACTACGGGGACACGTATTTTTTGTTTTTTTCTAGCTATCTTAGTCTGATTTTCCGAGAAAAAGTCGTTATCCATATAACTTGGGACACCCTGTATATTTTTACATTCTTTTTTCTTTTTCTTTTTTGAGGCGCTTTAAACCTGAGTGGTTAGAGGGACCTCCAAGATGAGTTGTAACATGATGCAGTGTTTTTGGTTCCCAATGTTGGCGTTGGATGTTAGATGGATTAGTAATTGAATATATTATGGTTGCTACGATATATATGTACTATCAATTTTACTTCAACTATTTTGTCAGGAATATTAATTTTAGGAGCGATTGACGGAACTGTTATAGAGGCAGTGAAATCCTATAATCTATCTAAATGTAATAGGATCCAAAGAGAGGGATCCATAGCAAAGAGAGAGAGAGTGAAGATAGGATCACTCATTAGTTTTGGCCAGACTAGAGTGGGAAAAACTGTTTATATGCAGCGACGGGAGAGTATTCAGGAAGTCTTATAGCAGAGTTCATACAGCAGTCACTACGCGTCATCAACCTTTCTCTTTATCTCTCACTGCCATTCCATATATTTTAGTGTCAAGTCCAGACAGTCAGTGTTGCTTTTATATTATACAGTGTACAACTTAACTACTAGTTTATTCATTTAAACCAAATCATTTTCTCTCCATCACAGATGATGTAATAGAATCCAAAGAGACGGATCCATAGCAGAGAGATAGAGACAGGATCATTTACTAGTTTAGGCCAGACAAGAGTAGGAGAAACTGCTTAAATACTGCGACAAAACAAACCTTTTCTCTCCTTCACAAACCCATTATATAAATAATATTGAGCGCAACATTTAATAAACAAAATTCTAACTTTGATAAAACAAACGCTATTAGAATTGTGATAATTGCATTAAGGAAAAATTCTTTGAGCGTTTTTACACATTCCAAAAATACTAGATTTAATTTTAGCGCTTGCAATAACAAAAAGATAGGACAAAAATTATATTACGTAATCTCCTGCTAATCTCCTTTACAGATATTGAAATAAAAAAAAACCTATATTATTGTGCGCCGCATTTACATAGTGGTTAAACGTTGACTGCTATTATGAGAAAGGATAGCTGCAGAACTACATTCGATTGCTAGTCTTGGATATAATTAATTAGAGAAATATAATAGTAAAATACTGAATATTGTTCCTGATTATTGCCTTAGTTATGACATTTGATCTATACGTGGACGTAAAACCCTAAAGAAAAATTCCAAAGTATGCCATAAATTAATTTTGGCACATTTATAGTATAAACAATTAGTCGTACACGCAGAAAGTTTAAAATCTTTTAAAAATCGATTTCCATAGCCTAAGGCCAGATAACATCTTTTTATAATGAGATTTCGATTTAACAGTTTAAAACTAATCAAACCCGGAAACAATATTTTTGATGGTTCCAAAATTTATTAAATATTTATTTAAAAATTACATTTACTATATAATATTTTAATCAAAAATTTAAATTAAGAAAGATAAAATCTTTTAATCAGAATTACAAGAAGAACATATTCCTACATCAAGATATTAAAATTAGGGCAATGACTAATTGGAATTTCTCCGTATCTTTGTGTGGTACGAAAACCCATTTTACTTGGATTTAATTTCAAAGTACTATTTTTAAAAATAGAAAATTTTCTTTATTGAAATGATTATTGAAATATTACAAAAATATTAATGTTTTAAAATTTAACACGAATAAATTAAATAAAAAAAAAAAAACAATGTGGCCTGAGGAGATTCCCACGGTGTTAAAGTCCTACTTTCAAATGAAAATAATACGGAAGTCAGTCTTTATTAATTTATTATCAAAAATTTAATCAATATTGCAAATAATAAAAAAGTTGATTAGAGGATATTTTTTGGCTATCATGGAGGCTTTTTTAAAAATAATTTGATTTGCGTATGAAAATTATAGTACGGCAGGATTATTCTATCAGATTCAGATAAAACAGTTTTATCCAACGATGTTCATGAAAGCAGGTTATCCTGAAATAAAATATCTCAAAAAAAAAAATTATGAAAAGTTTTTGGTTTCAATATTCAAGAAAGTTTCTATTTCTGTGCTGCTGATGACGACCAAAAAATTTAAAATTCCATGAACTCAGATGTCTCAGCACTGGTGGACAGAGAATTACAATCACTTAATCGCCTAAATTCACAGCAAAGTTAGTCTAACAAAACCGGAAGACCACTAGATTAATGGCAGGGTTCATCACCGCCCATTTTTAAGTTGTAAAAGCATAAGCACTCATGAGGTGTTAAAAGCAAAGCAAGACATGTTTTCTCTTTGAAGTGTTGTCAAAAAGAAGACGATTATTTTCATATTAAGTCAGAGTGAATTGTTTGGTTGAGTGCGATTCGAAATTCTGGCAGAACTAAAAAACTAGCTTTAAAAGTCGCGGCTAGATGTAGATTGTTGTTGGGGATTATTGCACTGCGACCTGAAAGATCCATTGTGCGCCCCGGAGCCTTCTCCAATGCAAAGCCGGCCTCCAAGCAGCGATCCCCTGCTACAGACACACTGCCTATCACCAGACAGTGAGTTGTAGAGGCTCCTAGGAAGAAAAAATCTAAAGGCAGCATGCTGGACTCGAACCGGTACCTCCGCATTTCTACTCCAGCGCCCTACCATTGAGCTAATCCCTTCTTCTCCCTTGGCTTTCGCCAATTAACTAGGGACGGAGACCCTAGTTTGTGTACTGTGTTTGTCCTTGCTCGTAAAGTGTAGAGTGTACGAGTATGTGTTTAATTGTAAGTGTGTTTTGATGAAGTGCATGGAGTATTAAGCTGCGGTAACCCGTGGGGCATGCTGCTCCCCAAGTAACTGCATGCAACTGATACCCCTTGCGGGCAAGAAAACAGTTGCGGCTAAGAAAAGTAATGCCTATTTATTCAGGCGGGCTTAACGTCCAACTACCAAATTAGGTGTCGTGGACGGGGGCGAAAGCACTTACTTTACTAATAACATTTTTTAAACAAATATAAAATTTAGTTATACGCTGGACTCGAACTGGGGTCCTCCCACTTGCAAGTCCATGCTCATAACCAATACACCAACACCCGCCCCTTGCGGGCTAAGAAAAAAGAAAATATGAATTTTCCAATAATAACATTCATTAACATAAATGTTAATAAAATTGTTTAAAAGCTAAAATTATATTTCGACATTAATTGCCAGTTTACAAAAAATGAAATTTACTAACATTATAGGTTATAGAAAATTGGCACGGCTGTCTAGTGCAGTGCCGATTAATATCATGTTCGTTCAGTTACGGCCAGACAAGTCGATATTCGGCAATTGTCGCTGTACAAAATAAATCAGCCATGTCCTCATCAAAACTTGTTTAAAAATGAAATGTACTGAAGAATTTAGTGGAATGCAAAGCGGGTACCGAAGGACTAGAACACACCGTTTCATTTCACACCTTCTTTGAGAATGCCTACCTCCATTTGAAATCGCAGACAATTCCTGGACATTTTGTGTCCATAATTATCTGGTGCCGAATCCGGGATTCAGAATTTCACTCGCCTCAGAGGACGTTTTTTAAGTAACAGGACTGATGTATGTGCTCTACGGGGTACCTATGGGCCCTTAGTGGCCTAGGTGTGCTGAACTTCCCTACGGAGGCCCCGAGGCTCTGATTTATATGATATTAGTGAATGTAAACGATCTATTTTAGTTTTTTTTTTTTGCCGAAATAAGTCCCTCTGAGTCAGGTTTCATTCGGTTTTAGTTCCATTTATTTTCTTCGATAAATTAATGAACAATGTTCGTTAAATTCGGTTCCAGTAGCTAGTCTTTGACTACCCTTAACAATATTTGTCAGGTTCTTTTCTTTAAATATGCAAAGTTTTTGTAAATTGCATAGGTTCCACCATTGGAGCCATTTTGATGTATATTCCTTACAAAAGTGGGTATTTTTACTTCCTTTTCTATAATTTCACTAGTGTATATACGAACCAATCTTTTTTTAATTTTTTAATATTACGTATAAAATTTACATAAACTCTAACATATTTGGCCTAGTCTTTATCTATTTTTTCTCTGTACCGCTACTAAAAGGCTAATAGATTTATTTAGACGAGAAAGTTTCTGAAAAAAATACCAACACTTTTTCATTTTTGGGAGACGTTAATCCATTGTTCAACATTTAAAATTTCTTTTTGTTCATAATAAATGCTTAAAAACCTACCCACATTTCGAAAATTAAGGAAATTTGATTTGGGAATTTCCCGAGGAGAGTGATGATGAAAAGAACTGATGAAGTTTTTTTGCACTTTTAAATTTTTGGAATCATTTAAAAACATTAAAGTATACATCATCATTTTTGTGTGCTATAAATCCTAACTTCATTTAAAGTAATCTAAAATCAGTCTGTGCATTTAATTAATTTTGTTCAATTACCTTAATATGATCGCTAACATTTTAATAACAGAATTAACCTTCCAACCGTTTCTGCTATTGGCCGCTATAACTTTACTTGCCAAACTACTGCCTATCGCTGCATGAAACTCCATAAAGTGTAAAGAAAAAAATGATAAATTATAAGATACAAACAACATAATTCTTTAAACATTTAGCAAAGTTTCTGCTCCATATGTTTCTATTTATTGTAAATGTAGTTTAAAGAAAGTTCAGGATGTGACAGTAAGAGTATTAATAAATTGTCCGATGGTTTTTTGAAATAAATCAGTGAAAGACGCAATTTCGCTTCACAAGTGAAAATAGTTACTGTATACCTAAATTTAGCATTTAGTACTGTTTACTCCTTGACGACGGTAAATAATGAGAATCATAAAATTGATTAACAATAGACTTAAGCCGATGGCGCAGAACATTTAATAATGACTTAAGAGTCTAAACTTTAAATAGTGTAATCATATTTTCCAAACTTAAATTTTAAAGTTAATTCTCTACGATTATGTGATGGGTAAACTGCTGGAAGAGAACAGGCAATTGATGGCAACGTCGGCCTGTTCTTAACCTTCTACCCGAATTTCTTTAAAAACTCCATCGTTATCCAGAATAGGCTAGGCCATTTGTAGATTTGAGAAGACGGAATAGAGAGAATAGTCGGATAGTAAGAAATAAACCTAGTAGATATGCTGAACACTGTAATTTGAGAGAATCATTAACCTGTAAGGAGTTTACACGGTAGTATGATATTTTGGATCCTACGCAGGATTTAATGATTCGGATCCATTATGCCATTTTCGTTCATTTCCCTCATTAAATTTAGAGCAAGTAGATTGTAGATTGTTGTAGGGATTATGCACTGCGACCTGAAAGATCCCCCCATAACTTCTCCAATGCACGCCAGCCTCCAACGTGTTCTCTACCTTTAGACAACACGCTCATCGCCGGACAGTGAATTGTAGAGGCTCCTAGGAAGAGAAAATCTAAGGGCAGGTACAGAAATGCTGGATTCGAACCCGGGACCTCCGCGTTGCTAGTTCAGCGCGCTACCACTGAAATAATCCCTTCCTTCTCCCTTGGCTTTCACTAATTAACTGGGGACAGAGACACTAGTTTGTGTACTGTGTTTGTCTTTGTCTGTAAAATGTAGAGTGTATGTAGTTTAAGTGTATTGTGTACTGTTCTGACGAAATGCAAGGAGTACTAAGCTGTGGTAACCCGTGGGATCGCTAATTCCCAAGTAACTGCATGCAACAGATACCGCTTGCGGGCATAGAGCAAGCAACCTCAGGACAATATTTTGATATAATTTTTTTTTTTTTTTTTTTATCGGGGGGGCCAACGCACTGCGACCTATATCAGGTCTATTGTGCTATGCCCCCTGGGTGCCACAGGCCTGCCCATAGCACCCGAACGGATGCCCAGTTGAACATCCGTTCTACAATACCTCCATCAGGTTAAGATCCCTGAGGAATCCTAATACCCTTACGGGCTCTAGAGAGGGTATGTCCCCCTCTCCACCTGGTAGCTGCCCAGGTTCCTGAACCTTCTCTGAGTGGCAGCCTCGCAGTCTGTTAGGAGATGTATTGGAGTTTCCTCCAACTCCCACAGAATCTGCATGAGCTGTCACTTTCCAAGCCCAGCTTCACCAGGTGTCCTCTAAGTCGGCAATGCCCCGTGAGGAAACCCGTAAGTACGCGGAGCTTGTTCTTACTCAATCCAATGCAGGCCTCCGACCTCCGTTGGTTATAATTTCCCAAGCAGATCTTGGCCTGCCGCAACCCGGGGAGGGAGTACCAGAGTTGAGATCTCTTCGTCTCCTCCTCCTTCCTAAGTTCCTCTAACAGAAACTGGTCGCTAATCCCACAAAAAGGTTCCGGCCCCAGAAGTGGGGTCATAGCGCCTATCTTGGCCAGGGCGTCGGCCGTCTCATTCCCTTCAATGCCAACATGCCCCGGCACCCACCAGAGTGCAACTTTGTTCCTGCTGCCCAGATCGTTAAGTTTATCTAGGCATTCCCAAACCATTTTAGAGTTAATGACTGGTGCACCCAGAGCTCCAATGGCTGCTTGACTATCAGAAAGGATTACAATCTCCTGATTCCTGTATCCCCTATCGAGGTTAAATTGAACACATCTTCCGATAGCGTATATCTCCGTCTGGAAGATGCTGGGAAATTTACCCATGGGTTCCGAATGCTTGATCCTTGGACCAACCACCCCCGCCCCAGTCCCCTCGAGGGTCTTCGACCCATCAGTATACCATTTAATGGCATGTTCCTTGATGCCCAACAGAGCGGATCCCTCGCTCCACTCACTCTTGGACCCTAGCTTCGACGAAAAATTTTTAGTGAAGCTGTACCTCTTACTCATACCGTCCCTAGGAAGGTGCCAGATGGGGGAGCCCAAAGGTGAGAATACCAACTCTCTAACCCTCAGCCCTTCCCCCCTCCTGCACCACTCCTGGAGATCCTAAGAAGAGCCCCCTTCGCCGCCCTTTCTACCACTAGGTACAAAGGTGACAGATTGAGGATAACCTCCATCCCGGCAGTGGGGCAGGGCAAGTCCTCATAGCCCCCGTCATGCATAAGCATGCGAGCCGCTGTACCTTGTCAAGAGTTTTCCTGACCGATACTTCTTTGGTCTTGCTAAACCAAGCCACCGCGCCATAGGTGATAACTGGTCTCACCATCATGATGTACATCCACCGTAGGATTCTCGGGGGGCATCCCCAGGATTTGCCCGCCATCCTCCTACATATCATGAGGGCGCCAGTGGCCTTATTAACAGTTGATTCAATATGTTTCTTCCATAGGAGTTTACTATCAAAAGTCACCCCTAGGTACTTAACCTCCTTTTCCCACCCTACTTCCTCTCCGGCTAGCCGGATATTTTTCAGGCGTGGGAGTGTTCTTTTCCTAGTGAAGGGTATCACAGTGGTTTTCGTTGGATTAACCTTCAACCCCACTGAGACACACCACCCACTAGTGATATCTAGACCCCTCTGTATTAGGTCACATAGGGTTTCTTCAAACTTTCCTCTAGCAATAATGACGACGTCGTCAGCATATCCCTGACAGGCAATGCCGACGTCCGTCAGTTTGTAGAGGAGCTCATCCACCACCAGGTTCCACATTAGGGGTGACAAAACCCCCCTTGCGGACAGCCACGAGTAGTGCGGGAGCGGATGGTCCTTGAGCCCACCACGGTCTCTACCGTTCTTGTAGACAACATTTCCATCATCCATCTGGCGGTTGTTCCATCCACCCCCCTTCTAACAAGGGCTCTGCCAACCGCCTCATGGGAAGTATTGTCAAACGCGCCTTCTATGTCCAAAAAGGCACAGATGGCCGTTTCCTTAACATCTAGGGTCCTCTGGATTACATCTGTCAGACGATATAGAGCGGTATCCACCGACCTTCCCGTCCGATATGCGTGCTGACAGGGGTGCAAAGGCACCCTCTCCAGAACCCCTGTCCTGATATAGTTGTCCACGGCCTTCTCCATAGTCTTTAAAAGAAAAGACGTAAGGCAGATAGGCCTAAAGGACTTGGGCAAGGTGGCGTCCCTTTTCCCAACTTGGGGATAAAGACCACCCTAGCCCTTCTCCACGGCCTCGGTATATACCCGAGTGCCAAACTGCTCCGAAAGATCTTGACCAAGTGTGGAAGAACCTCCCCCAGGCCCTTTTGTAGGAGGGCCGGGAAGACCCCATCCACCACACCAGGCGACTTGAAGGGCTGAAACTTATTTATTGCCCATTCTATTCTTAGTGGCGTGCAGATGGTTCTGGCCACCTCCCAGTCATCCCTTGCCGGTCTGCTGGGCCCTATCGTGTCAGTACCATCCTCTGGTGGCAGACTCCCCGGAAAGTGGGTCTCCAGCAGGAGAAGAGCACGTTGCTCCCCATCCTGCGTATAGCTGCCATCAGGTCTTTTGAGTGACATCAATGCTCCAACACCGTGTTTGGCCATTGCCTTATGCAATCTGGCTACCACGGGTGCGGAGCTGATGTCCTCACAAAATTTTGTATAACTAGTTCTTTTAGCTTTTCTAATCTCCTTGTTGTAGGTAATAAGCGCCCGGGTGTAGCTCTGCCAATCCCCAGTGCGCTTGGCCCTATTAAAGAGCTTGCGCACTTTGGATCTTAGATTGGGCAGATCTCTGCTCCACCAGGGGACGTCCCTACAGCACCGGAGTCTACTCACGGGGCAACTGTCTTCGAAGGCGCCTACCAGCGCCTCATTCAGTTCCTCTACCCTATGCTCCAGCTCCAAACGACACTGCGGCGCCCTCGAATTGCCGGTACGATTTAGAGCGCAGCTCAAATTGGTGACAAATTCCTCCCAATTTGTACGTCTGGGGTTTCTCCACTCTGCTCCCCCATCGCCAAGCCCCTCCAGACTGAATGTAATAATTCGATGATCTGAAAGGGAAGGCTCATCCGAGACTTCCCAGCTCCCGACAAACTGCTCGATGCTAGGATACCAAAGGTAATATCCAGAACCTCCTGCCTTGCCCTAGTTACGAACGTAGGTGACGCCCCGACGTTAAAAATATCTAGGTTATATTGGAGGATAAACTCTAAAAGGTACTCACCTCTTCTGTTGTTACTTCTGCTCCCCCACACTCTGTTGTGGGCGTTCGCATCGCATCCAATGAGGAAAGGCAGCTTCCGCTCCCGGCAGTATTCTACCACCCTCTGAACCTCCGCCGGCGGTACATCCCTGTCCCCAGCGAAGTAACTGGATGCTATCACAACGGCGCGGTTGTTACCTCCATAATTCAAGTGGGCCAAAATGGATACCAGATCCCGCGTCGTAAATTCTGAAAAACATGTGTAATTAATATTATTTCTGATCAGGATGCAGGCCCTAAGATTTTCACTTTTAGCATCCCATACTACCTTACTGTACTTACCTGACAGTCCACAAATCCGTCCTTTGACTGTCCACGGCTCCTGAATCAGCACCAGGCTAAGTAGCCTTTTGGCGAACAACCTCGCAATGGTGGCCGATGCCCCCTTTGCATGGTGTAGGTTCACCTGGGCTACCCCGGTACTCATTCCCGAAGGGTACTTGCTCATGGAAGGGTGGGGGGAGCACCCCCCTCCTCCCCCAGGAGCTTCTCCTCCTCCTCGACCGAGAGGCTTGCCCGGAGGGCTGAGAGATCCATTGCTCCCATGTCTCCCAGGCTCTCCCGTCGCTGAGAATCGTACTCGAGCCCCGGGGATAAACTCTCCCTCGGCGGCTCCTCCGCTGGAGTAGAGGACAAAGGAGCTTGCTGCTCCTTATCATCCCCTTCACCCTCCAGCTTCTTCCAGCGTCTAATGGGGAGCTTCCCAAACCGAAATCGGATGGTTCCTCCACCCCTCCTGACCGCCTCGAACGACTGATCGTCGATCGCGGCGGTCATCAAGAGACCTCCATTCTCCTCTTTACATACGAGGATCTTCCAGATCTTCGTGTTAACTCCCACGTTCTGGGCATCCACCAAGGCCAAGACCTTCTTGATGCCCTTAACCGCACTCCTTGGAAAGAAGGCAGTGATGGTGTGCATCTTCGGGAAATCCTCTCCCGAGCACGCCATCAACTCCACTCCCGTCCAAGTACTCAGGGTTGATACCCTGCTCTGCAGCCAGTCCGCCGTGTGCTGGTCAAAGCAGTCTAGCCACAGCATCCCTGGGCGAAAATGTATGCCCTCAAATTGGAGCTTATGCTCCCATCCAAGGGCTATTTCTTCCACAATAGCATCCTCCAGTGCTGATAACTCCTCAGCACTGAGTATCACATCCGGGAAGCCTCGAGGCATCACCCCAACCCTCACCGCCTGTACTGCACCGGCATAGCTGGTGCCAGGACGGCGAAGACTTGGGTTCGCCCCCGAGGGAACCCCGGGATTCATACTACCAGAAGGTACCACCCTTCTTCTTTTAACATCTTTCCTTTCGGGAGGTGTTGTGTATCTCTCCCGCTTACCATGAGCACGCTGTGGTGGACTACTGCCTCCCCGCTGTGCTCTGTGCTTCTCGGCCTCCGCTCTTGCTTCCTGGGGGGGTCATGCCCCCAGCAAGCGCGCGGAGATACCACCGAACGCCTGAACCACTGAGGCCTCTCCTCAGAGGGTCATCTATCGCCCCCGGTTGCCCTGGGGGCGGTGGCGGTAACGTCCTCTTCCTCCCGCTCCTTTTCCGACCCGGTGCCTCCTCTTTCCCTACCGCACCAGGAGGATAAGCGGGAGCCTCCCCGCCACCGCTAGTAGTAGGCCTATTGCCTGCTTCCCCCCCACCAGGAGCTTGCTCCATAGATGCTTGGGGTTCCATTATTACAATCGCGGTATCCACCCGCTTACTTACTGGGACCTGCTCAGCTTGGCGAGAAGTACTCGCCTCGCTGATGCGAGGCATGCCCCGCATGCCCATTCCACTGGGAGCACGCTCCTTTGTGGCTTGGGCCGCAGGTTGTAAAGTGGCGGTAGCTACCCGCCTAATTCCAGATTTGATCTTTTTGTTTTTCTTCATGGATTCCCACGTGCAGCTAGGGTTTCTCATCGGTCGACTGCATCAGAGCCCCGCATGATACAGCAAGGCCATTCATTACTCCCTGATGCGGCCCGGTTTCAGGAAGGCACCGTTATACTACAGCCTGTATTACCCCCTGGCTGCAAACCTACATGGGCACGGTACGCATAACACCCTGTTTTAGGGGGGAGTGTATCCCTGAAGCTACCCCTGGGGGCACCACCTCAGATGACCAGCGGGTACACCCTTAACCGCTGGGGACTTTTATCGACGTCCAGGTCTAGAACCGCCGAGTTCCGTATACAACGGGGCCACCTCGGGAAGGACGCAGTAACACTAGATGCTGCGCTCGGACGGTCTTGATGAATAGTAGGTGAAGCCTGCTATTCACCCTGGAGCTTCCCACCAAAACGGTGGAAGACCCCTTGGCCTTGCCGGGGAAACACTTAGGTCTTTGGGTTTGAGACCCGCGTCAGTTTCACCCATATTGAAAATAGGCTCTGGGTAGTGAAGACTTGATTGCTAAATCAACACTGGCAAGAAACAGGGTGCTTAGCTGTAGAACAAGCAGTAGAGGGCAGGGTCAAACTTTTCCCGTCATTGCACTAAATGACTGTAGCCTGTGGGCGAGGTCTGTATGTGAAGGAAGCTTTCCAGTAACTTTTTTGTCAAAGTCGTTAACTTGTTTTGGTGTGGAAAACCGTTAATAACTTTTTTGTTTTCCTTGTTCTTATCTTTCTCTGAATGCAGGACGCCATGTGCTGCTCAGACGGAGTCCGTCGTCTCTATTTAAACAGTTTTCCTCTTTCTCAGCTTCTACCGCCCCTCTCTCTTACGATATTCGTAATAATTGTTTATTAGGACAAGGACTTTGGTGTCCTCAAAATTTATTGCAGATTATTGTTCGGCATTTGCAAGTTTTTTCGTTTTGTTATGTTTGACTGACGTCTAACTTAGTGATCAATTGCGCCATCAGATTAATTGAGCCTATAAAGTTGCCAAAAATGGTCGATGATGAGGCCAAAAAAAAAAAAAATGAGAAATTTTGTTTAGTTTTTATCGCGACTCGAATTGTTTCTTAACAATTAGAATATTAGTAAGTTTGTTAGTTAACAGCCATTAAGCTAGTGAACTATAAGATGAAGAAAACAGAAGGGGTAGCCAGACGCTTTGTGATTTACTCCTCCTCCTTCACTAATGGCTCTTAGGAACCCTTAGCTATGTACGGCACCCTTAGCTATGTAAGGCGCCCTTAAGAAGTATGTAAAACTTAATGCTGATGGTTTCTTTGTAAGAGTTAACTTTGTTAGTGTACAGTACACTAACCTAAGTCTTTAGTCTAATAAATATTGGGTTTTACTATAAATAGTTATTCTTAATTTTTCTCACTATTGTAGGAGAAAGTATTGCGATCTTATTGAATTTATGAGATTGATTTGACGGGAAATAAATTTTAAGGGTGGGGGCGCCTGGGTGCAACATGTTTTTAGTAAATGGTCTGCACGGTGGTGAGTGAGCATCCATATAAGTGTGTGTGTGTGTGTTTCCATTAATCTAAATCGTTAACGAAAGGAATATTTAGATGGATGGATAGTAAGGTTAGCAACTTAGTAGAAAGTAGTGCGTTAACAATTTTTCGAAGGATTTTGAATGAAGGGAGTTGTTACGTTAGGAATTGGAAGGCTTGGCTGTTACCCGACATTTCAAAGCGATATGTTCGTACAGGCTTAGTAGTCTGTGGGAGCTTAAGCGCTTTACAGGTGTAAGCCCATCACTTTATTTTCGTGGGGTTCTGGGAGCTATAACTTAGCTTTCCTCTAAAGTGATACTTCATTACAAGGCTCACGACACCTGTATAATATTAAGTTCTGCTAATTCTCCTAATTCATAAGGAAGATTAACCGCAACTGCAATTTTCATAAAATGTTTTTGTTTGCGATTATCTCGATAACGGATTTCCAGACGGAGGATTTGAGGCACTATGCTATTTTGTACAGATAGATAAAAAGCAATTCTATCTTCTAATAGCAGTTAAAAGACCCAAATTAGTTTAAAAAATCTGACGTTTACGAAAAATTGTGAGATGTGCCAATCAGAACTGTGAGAGTTACACTAAGTGAAAGTTGTTGTGAGTATTTCACACGCAGTTTTACTGTTCACATACATGGAACCAATCATCCATATACAAAGATTGTTCTTGTAAGCAGTTTGGAAATCTGAAAGCTCGCATTACTTTCTCTTACATTCAAAGAAAGTAGAATGAAGTCAAATAAACATTCTCCATCTAAATCTCACAAGCATTTCATTCAATGATTTATACACTTCATTGAGCAATACAATAGCACAATTATTATTATTGTATAATGCTCCCAATATATATATAAAATAAATAAAGTTCAAAGCTTACGTACATATATGAGAAGTTACTTTTCTACGAGTACGATCAATACTGTACAAGCCCTAAAGCTGAGAGATGTGTTCTCTGAGTAGGTGTCAAAAGAATTTTCTTTTCTTTATAAAAGCCATTCAGATAGAAATACAGTTTTCTATTTCTTTTTATCTTCTTCTTCGAGTCAACCATTACTTTAAATAAATAAATCAGACGTGAAGCATTCGCAAGCCTGTTTTTTCTATTGACATCTTACAGCTGGGACTGACAAACTTCTTTTAAATAAAAAGTAATAAAAATTAAAAATTAAAGTGGAATATAAATTGGTGAAAAGACCACATATAGTGGAAACGTATATTATTCTAAAACATCATTTTACAGCAAGCCTAATATTGCAGTTTTCCAGGACCCAAAAATAAATTTCCCGAGATGTTTCCAATAAAAATAATAGGTTTCGAGAATCTTTATTATCATAATAGGTTTCTATATGCTTTGTGATTTTTTTTTTCTTTGACCAAAAATATTTTCAATAATTGCTTTGTTAGTAACCAGGTTAAAGGAAATCTTGGAGTCTAAATCATTCGAGATAAACGAAATATTGAAGAAAAAAAACTGCTGAGTAAATTAGTATTTTTGGTAGTGGGATTCTGGTCGATAGCTCCATAATGGATTTTTTTTTAAATAGAAAATTTGACTTGTCAAGGATTTTTCGTTATTATTTTTCTCTAACTGCTGTTAGGAGAAGTATTGCAAGCGTATCATTTCGAAATCGAGTAAAGAATTATCCATCGAAACAATAAGATGAAAAATCGATGTATCATACTGGATTTGTTTTATTTTTTATGACAAACTTTTGATGACTTTATTGTTTTCAATTACTTAGTTCCTCTCGTAAATTCTACGAATAATTGTCGGAACCTAGTTCATAGTTAATATATTACTTTCATTTGAAATTTGAAAAATATGACTTGAAATTACATTTTACTAAGCATAAAATAAATAACTGAGTTTAGAAAACCAGAATTTTTTCCAACATGACTATAAAATCAGAACAATAATAAATTGAATCAACAAATCCAGGAAGTATTGTTGGTGTTTTATACGCTAATCTCTTTCTCTATGAAATTAAACCCAGCGCCAATATAGTATTGTCCTATCTTTCTTACTAGATATCTTTCCTACATGGTCCAATTGTCTAAATGAAATGTTACCATTCATTTATCTCATTCACATTTCTAGAAAATTAATTTAATCCAATCTCTTCATTGATGGTTGTTTTATTTACTCTGTGCTGTCTCTGAAGTTTGCCATGTTCCAATTTCAGCATATTTCATGTTAATTGTAAAAAAAAAATTGTTGATTGCCAAAAAATCCGCTGTAATAAAGAATGGACAAGATTGAATCGTTAAAATTAATTTTCAGATTTTATTAGTTTAGCGAAAAATTTCTAGTGATATGGTATTTTTGGAAAGCTTTATTCATTTGTAGCAGAAAAATATCTGGTGTGAAAACTCGAACACACAGCTTTCTTTTACTGCAGTTACATAGTGTTATTATTGTCGGATTTCTTCCAAGCTTGCAATTTTTTCTGGCTTCAATAATAAATATGTAGCTGGGAGAATGTATTCATAAAAACGACACTTGAAAGTGGGTGCGACCTTCCTGCTCTATCCGTAGTCGCTTTCTCAGAAATATCAAACATCTTACTCTGCTTAAACAAACAAAATTGATCTCTCTCTCTATCTATATATATCAAAGAAACTTATCGGTATATTTATCGATGTAATGGCGATAAAAATAAATAAAATATAAGAGAAAGTAAAAAATCTATTGAACTTATCGAAATATTCGCTTTTCAAGAATTTATATCTTGATAAAAATTATTGTTTGTACTGAATATGCACAGGTAAATAAGGCTATAGTTTTGTCTTATAAAAGTATATACTCGTATATTACAATAACCAAAGAGAGTGCTTGTCAAATGAGATGAATTATATCTTGATTTGTGTGTATATCTACATTAGCATGGTGTTCGTTTGTATTCATCACAGAAGAGAGGAGATTTCAGTCCTCAAGGCGAAGGAGACAGAATGTAAGTGGTCCTTTCTATGCTTTGTCTTTAATTCATGTCACATCGTATATTCTATATCTTGTGCAACCATGTATTCTACTTGCTAGTCACTCAACATTCCAAACATGACAAATTATCACTGCTTCATTTGTCTTTCAGTTTATTTATTCTATTTCATTAATTCATTATTTTATTTTCAACAGTACTATTACATTGTTATTGTAATGTTATCATTAATTAACTGTATCGATTAACCCACAACTGATTTAATTGAATGACTTACAGAGTTTTAAACTTGAAATGTTAACTGCACTTCAGTATGTTGTTATCACTGACTCGAACATTTTTTTTCCGGAGAAACTGTGCCTCGGTACTATTTGTGACGACAAGCTTAACTCTAAACCGTCTATAGTTTTGTTTTAGCGCTGGCTGGAAATCGACAATCTAATCAGTAGTCACATTCAGATAAGCTGTTATATACTAAGAATCAATTTGTAAAATGAACAACTGTGCCCCCTCTTCAATCTTCTATCTTTGTGAATAAATGAAAGTAGTGTAAAAAGGAAAGTAGAAGTGTAGAAAGGAATCTATTATATTCCAATTGAGTTTTCATTGGAATTGCTTGTTTTGAAATCCCTGGAGTACGAAAAGTATGTTTCTAGCAAAAGTTCTGTTTGGAGTGTGTATGTTTGTGTGTTGTGAAGTGTGATGTATGGGGTATGTATGTGTGCACAAAGTAACTCAAAAATGAAATATCACAGGAAGCCCTAAACCTTTCAATTTGGGTCAGTAATAGTTCGCATCCTGCATCGTTAAATATTTTTTCCTCTTCTGAAGAGATATTGCTGCAACAATTCACCGTTTTATTTCTACCATATATTAAGATACATTATTAAATGGTATTGCTGGAATTCCAAGTGTTATGAAAATAGGTTATGCAAAAATGGACATTGCAGAATAGGTTTCTGGTTTTCGGAAAATTTCTAGAAACGATCAAGGGACGGGATTAGCTCAGTGGTAGCACGAATTCTTTTCATCGTACATATGGAGAGTGTTAACTGTAACAAGAGAATACTGTCCGGAGGCCGGCATTGCTCTGAAAAAGATCCGGACGCCAATGACCACAGATGTTGAGGCGCATTACAAAAATAAATATTAATACGTTAGACTGTCATAGTTTTGCAGATGAAGAAAAATTTGTATCGTCACATTTCAAAATGTTTTTTCAACAATACAATAACATATATATATAAAATATATTCTTTTTAAAATAAATCAAGTAAAAAAAACTTACAAGTGAGTGCCATCTTTTTTAATTCTAAATTAAATAAACGTACACTATCACCGAGGAAATGGAACTTGGATATGCCTTTTGCTAGTTGTTTATGTAAGTGTTCAGCTCTATAAAATGTTTATTCAGATATATATATATATATATAATATATAGCCCTTTTTTCATACAACACTGTGAGATTCTTGATATAACCCAGCTCTTCCTACATTCTTTTGAAAGATGCTCGCATTGTATATTTATTTTTCATATCCATATTTACTTGCCTGTATAACATGTATACCCTATCTAGATGTACAGAAATATTACGCTGTAGTTCAATAAATGTCACCGCTGGGTCGCTTTCGTAATACTTTCATGATTGGGAAAAAACATAGAAATTGACGTCGTTTTTATTTTCATTGATTGAAAAAAATTGAAGCATAGTAAAATTATATTTGCTTTCATTCATTTTACTTAAAGCTGCTGTTTGAAAAATTTTCTTGTATCTTCATGATTACTGCATTTTTTTGTAATCCTTTGGGCTCCATGCGTTTAAATGGCTTCCCATCTAAATATTTCTGCACCTTACTGTCCTCGCGCCTATTTAACCCATTCCGTGTCAGTATATGTTTTGTTTTTTCATGTGTTATATATTTATATATATATTGGGACATCAAGATTCCTCAAGAACTTGCTATTCCTCTTCTCTCAATATAAGTGCTGTGAGCATTTAATTTTTATTCACACTAAATTTTTGGGAAATTTACGCACTAATGTTCTAGCGCTTTCTGGAGTTTTCGCATTACTTGTTGGCCTCCTGCTGCTATGTGTATTCTTTGTGACTCTTGATTTTCTATTCATGAAAGTATGGATGAGTGAGGTCGAGCTAGAATGCTAATAAGACAATTAAGCATTTAATTATATAAATGTTGCATATTTAATATCTGTCCTTTTATTTAATAGCAGAATTTAAAATTAATGGAGTGTTTAAAGAGTGCAGTATATTACTTTCTGAATATTTAAAACACGAAAACAAGAAAATGAGAAGAAATTAAACAAGAGATAAGAAAAAAAGTATATAATTACTTACTTAAAAGATGTAATTTGCATAAAAATACAATAAGAAATGAAAGAGATTAAGCGGGTTGAAGAATATTTTAAGGGGATCAGGACAAGTAGATGGAAGTGGGAAGTGCAAGATGCCAGTGGTGGGAAGCGTGTCTAATAGAAGTATGGGAGTCCTAGATCGGTGGAAGTAGAGTACACTGGATGGTCTTATTTAATATTACATGTCACGACAGTAGTACAATCTGCATAGGTTCAAGGTCGGCACAGCTCACTGCAAGTACAAAGGCCCTTCTTTCCTATCGTACTGTTGTTACACGCAGACCAATTTATTATATCGCCTTTTCTTTCTCTCTCTTCCCCACACTATTTTCTAATCTAAAAGTTTTCCTGCTCCCCGACAAACATTTTTTTAAACTTTAGTGATGTATAAAAGGTTGTCTGACATTTTTATTTTTTTTAATCTTCTTTATTTAATAGTAATACAGAATTCTTAATAGTAAGTATTCAACGATTGTGTCAAATATTTTAAAAGCGAGCTTTCATAAGGATTCTATTTCTTAAACTATCCTGAATACCTTAAAATTGTTCTGACGATTAGGCTAGATTAGTTTAGATTAGATTGATCCATGTGCTGGGTCACGACACCAGGCACTGCAGCCAGTAGAGGCTTATTGAAACTACTACACCTGCAGTGTTCCAAAGATCTCATAGCGCAATCGAACTGTAAGTATGAGACTGTTTCCTCTTCCTCCTGACATAGTCTACATTTAGGTTCTAGCTAATTATTCCCACATTGTGTAGATGTTTTTTGAAACATCTACTATGCCCCGTGAAAAGCCCAGTCACCAGATTAATCTTGATTCTTTCTAAGCGGAGGGCCTCTTTAGTTCTGATTTAACATAGCTTCGACATCTCATCTTGCTGGGTTTGGCTCCTAG
>JAAEAF010007088.1:0-30473 GCA_011037195.1 Triatoma infestans
TTTGTGGTGAAAGATATTTCGAAAGGTGATAAAAAAAATTAACGTACTAAAAGAATTTGTAAATTTTCTCAATTAATTTTATTATCGTCACTTTTATAATCCAACAAAAACTAGTGATGTTTAATAATACTTATAATAATAATAATGTTATATTTACACACTTAAAAAAAAAAGAACAGATTAACAAGTTTAAAAATATAAAATATTTAGGACGAAGCAATAACAGTCTGTCTGAGTTTATTACTATAAAAAAAAATAGTAATAAATAAATAAATCAGAAAAGACTTGTTTAAGAAACAGGAAATTACAATATGCTCAAAAAATAAAATAAAAAATACTAATATTTGTTGACCGTTGATGAATTAAGTTAGCAAAGAAATTTGCTGAGGATCGGTTTATGAAAAAACATTCAATTATGTCAAACGTTTCGACAGAGTTTCCTGTCTAAAAATTAAAAGTTACTAGTTGTCTTGTCTTAAATCATCTACAGAAAAAGTTGATTGTGTGGATTGTGAAAATGATCATTTTCTGTAGATGATTCTGAGAGAAGACAAATAGTAACATTTAATTTTACTTTTTATGTTTTCTGCGATGTAAAAAAATGTGTATGTTTAAAAATTGTTTCTCCACATCTTCACAACTTTCTATATATATTAAAGCCTTGATAAAGATAGGAAACACTGTCGAAACGTATGGCATAATTGAATGTTTTTTTTTCTTGACCGATTCCCACCAAATTTATTTATAAATATTAATAATAAAACTTTACAGAACAAAATTAAAAAGTTTATGAGATATAATAGAAAAGCAATGTAATAGTAATTAATATAAAATACAAAACCTTGTAGTTGGAATGAATAAAATTTAAAAAAATCTGGTGTGAAACACTCACACAACTTTCTCTTACTCCAGTTCTCAAAAAGATAATTGAAAAATTTTATAGTTTGTGTACCAAATTTAATGAAATTCGTCGAAAACGGAAAAACCTGTTCAGTAAAAGCGCACTTCCGGTTTACTAATTTTCTTGAAACTCAGAATTTTGGCAACCCATTTATTTCTAACTACTTATGTTTGGATGATAGAATTGTATAATCAACTAGGATAGCACTTTGATGAAAATCTAACCCCACCCTCCCCTAAAAGTGCCCTTAAAAGAATTTTTCCAGAGAAATGTTTTAGATAAAAGTTGTAGATCTTTGCATGTTTAGTTTATATACGAAGTTTCAAAAAAATCATCGGAGCCATTTTTGAGAAAATTGCGAAAAAGTGAATAAATCATGTAGTAATGTGGTAAAGTAATTGCACTTCCGGTATCCGATTTTTTTCAAACTCGGAATTTCAACAACATATTTAATTCTGATTAACATTATTTAGATAACAGAATTGTCTAATAAACTGAAACCGCACTTAGATGGCAAACCTAACCCCACCCTCCCCTAAAAGTGCCCGTCAATGCATTTTGCCGGAGAAATGGTTGCAAATAAAAGTTGTAGCTCTTTTGTATGTGTGGTTGATGTGCTAGTTTAAGGAAAATCGTCGGGATACATTTTTGAGAAAACTCGCAAAACAAGTAAAAATTCCAACTAGTAAAGTGGTACTTCCGGTTGAGGAATTTTGACAGATGATCCACTGTCGGATCCCATGGTGATAACTAAACGGAATATCAAGTTTGAACTTTCTATGATTTTTCTTTTTGAGCTATGCTGTTCACATACACACACACACACACACACACACACACACCATTTGCTAAAAACCACTTTTTTGGACTCAGGGGACCTCAAAACGGATATTTCCGGTGAAAACTCAATATCGAAAATTTGACACGATTACAATACTTCCTCTTACTAGGAGTAAGAGAAAGTAATAAATAAATAAAAAAGAAGAAAAAAAAAACATAAAAAGGAAAAAATAAATGAATATAATTTTTATGATACATTTGAAAATCAATCGAACCTAACTTACCAAGCATGGCGAGCATATGGAATCAGGGAATCTGTCCAGTAAGACAGCATGAAGTGTCGTCTCTAGACAGAAAGCTTTTTACCCAAGTACAAACATCTACATTCGACATACTTTAAAGATTCACTTAGAAAATGAAACTAGTCTTAGCGAATGAATACATTTCAACATCCGGATCTACCTGCCATCAGGGCGGATAAATTTTAATATAGTATAGCTCGTCTCCTTTACACAAACAATCACAAAGATCGATCAGTTTTATTTTATTGTAAAGAGATTCTGTAACAAAGAGATTCCGACGCAGTCGTAGACCAGTAATCTATAAAAAAAAATTACGCTAAGAAATAGCAGCACAATTCAATAGTTTGTTCGAGATTCGAAGTCTCAATTTGCCAAGGAAATCATGGAAGAAGATTGCCCCAGTTAGACAAAACTAATAGATATTTTTTTTTTCATGAAGGAAATAAAAAAAAAATATATATTAAATTAAAAGATCTAATTATGAGAAATAATATAGAGAAAAAAAAACGTAAAAAACATGTTTTTATCCCCCTCAGGGGGATTTCATATAATTTATATCTGGTGAAAACTCTGTTTGACTCAATTTGACATAATAATCTATTTATACATTCTCTAATATCGAATTCCAAATTTGAAGCAAATAGTTTAAATAGAAATGCGACTTTACTGAATGGATTTTGTAGATTTTGGATTTTTTTTTTTTCTAAGACAGCTAGAGTGATATTCTTTAAACCTGGAATGCAATTGACACAGATATAAACGTAACAATTTTATTTTCAAACATTTTCCCAACCCAAAAAATTGATTTTTGCAGGTTCTAAAAAATCTGTATCATTAAATTTCAAATATTTTGTAGGTTTTTTTTTTCAATGTTAGCAACTTTCTTCTGGAATACAATGTAATCATTTCAACTATTTTATTTATTTATTTATTTATTAAGCCTTAAGGTATTTACAAAAATACAATAAGCACGTCAACAAATTCAAGCTGTGATGTACAAAGAAACTGAGTTTACTTAAATAAACTTTGTTCTTTATAATTAATGTAACGTTCATATAAACAGGGATACTTAGTCTATACAAAATTCTGTAACCTTCCACTTGTGTTCTAAATATTCAGAAATACTGTAGAAAGTTTTCTCTATCAGAAATCTTCTTACTACTTTCCTGAACTGTTTTCCTTCAATTTCTTTAATTTCATGCGGCAAGTTATTATATATTTTCCGAGACATTATAGTTGGAGACAAATCAGATTTTTTTCAGTCTTTTAGCTGGAATGTGTAAGTTGTTTTTACTTCTTATGTCATATTGATGGAAATTATTTCTGAACACATTATTAGTATTATCTTTTATAGCCAATAAATTAGTGATAATAAACAAAGATGGTAAAGTTAGAAGAGAATGCTCTTTAAACAATGCTTTACAGCTATCTCTATTATTTTTTCTAAACATGGTTCTTATTGTTTTTTTTTTTGTAGCTTAAATACTAGATTACTATCAGAAGTTGCTCCCCATAGCAGTATACCATAGCTCATTTTAGAATAAAACAACCCGTAATAGGCAGTTTTCAAAACCTCTACTGATACTTCATCTCTCAGCTTTCTGAGCATGTATACTGCTTGTGCTAATTTACCGCACAAATTCTGCAAGTGATGCCTCCATGTTAAACCCGAATCCAGCGTTATTCCCAGGAACTTCACTGGTAAATCCTCATCTTTCATGGTTAAACTAAATACATTTTTTATAGTTTTTTCGTATTATCAAGCCTTTAACCGTATTACCAAGTATTATCTGCCTTGGGTAGAGATACCTGTATACCTACCACCTTTGTAATTATTTTAGGGCCAAGTAAATTATCTAAGTTTTAAGAATATTGATCAATGCACAAGAAAGACGTAGAAGTGTTTGCCACCAGACTTAGTTTAACTTGAAAAGATGTATTTTTAACTAAATAATTCGGAAAAGATAAAATAACGTTAAAAACAATTCTGTAAAAAAAAAAATTGTAACTTATAAAACAATAATGATATAAATAATGTAAACAATAATGATTTTTCAAAACTCATTAATACATAAACAATAAATGAATATATATAATTGACATATATATATAAGAAAAGAATTTAAAGAGATGTTTAAGTAAATGCTTTGGTAGCACCGAAGTTTTATAGGATATTATATCACAATTTATTTCAATTTAATTGAGCGAATGAATAATGTAAATATAAGGAAGGAATGGTATGTTGGCTGGCATATAGGTGAGGTATTTTCTACCTTTTAGATGGAGAGGTAGTGGGTTACTGTTAGTGGATAGCTTCATGTTTTAGTGATGGAGTGAGAAAAAGAGAGAGAAAAAGTGGTCCAGAGGCAGCAGCAATTCATTTATATGCATAACGAGGATAGGATGAGGTTTTTTTGGGAACTTGTATGTTGTTGTGCTCGTGTGTAGGGTAAGTATGTATGATGCAAGGTCGGGTGAAACGTGGAGCCCGTCTCTAGGAAGACGTCACGTCATCTATGAAGAAGATAAATGCCGACCAGCAGAAAGAAAAGAGAGATAGCATGTTTATGTGTAATATTAAGAGAGAGTGAGAGAGGTAGAGGAGAATTTAAGAAGAGAAATATATATATATATATATACATAGAGAGAGAGAGAGGGAGAGAATAAGATTGGAGAGTGGAAGAACTTGCTTTAGAAGGGGATTGTAGTACGAGCTGACAGCAGCAACTCTAGCATCTAGCGTTTCCCACTGGAGTACCTGGGCCTCTTACAAACACAACCACAACGGCTAGTGAGAGGCTTATTCACAACAACACATACATCCAGCTTCTTATATATAAAAATATACATACATACATACATACAACAAAGAAATAGTCTGAAAACAAGAAACATACCACTAAGCAGGCGCACTTTGACTTACCAAACGCAAAACATACTCCATTTTTTTTCCTTCTTAACCTACTAACTCCTTCAATTCCAACTTTGCCAACACATCCTTAAATAAGTTGTTATTTTTAGAATTTATTACTTTTTAAAAATTTCTAATAGTGCCACAAGACAATCTCACATTACAATTCTTGCAATTGTAATTTCCAATATTTTTTTCATATTTATAGAGCGAGTATGGTAGAGTGTTATGAGCATGGACTTGTATCTGGAAGGATTTAATAAGTGAACCAAGCAAGTGGAACGCTAAATTTATACTTTTGGACCCTTGGATGTATGATGTTAAGTTTGCCTGATAAAATAGGCATTACTTCCATTTTTTTTTTATATTCTTCTAGCTAAACCCAGCCACTCTTAGCTGTGGCTCAGTCTGATTTTAATTATTAGGGAAGTAAATAGAAGTATGATAGTTAACATAGATTCAGCAAGAAAACATATCATTCAGTTTAATACCCTACTTTGCGTTGTTGTGAACTGAAAGGAATGAAACAAAAAAATGTTTTTAACTGAAAGAATGTTTTTAAGAGCTGAATGCGCTGTTCTACCACCTTCTATCAACGTAGCAGCATTACCTGAAGAAGCAAGTGCTAACGCAATATGGCCATTTGAATGGATTTTAGCCAGGATTAAGGAAATTAAGAACGTTTACCCAGTTCCACCTGGAGCTCCGAAAAGTAAATCCACCGGATTGGGTTGGTCACACCTTGTATGATGGTATCAAATGCTATCTTTTGTTCTTGAAGGAGTTTCAGTGTATTTTCTCGGAGGAATAACTGTAGTAATAGTGTATGATTGCTCTCTGAGCAGTTCTCTCTCGAATATTGCATTGATCGACCTATTCGGTACTGTTATTCTCAATAGTGCCAACAATGCGCCACAATTGCAAGAAAGATCCCCAATGAAGATTAGCGCTTCATTGTATATTTCTTCTGTGAAATCCAAAGCCATGATTACGTTTCTTGACGTATTCTGTGCAGAATATCTTCGGCAGAGTGGGCGCCATGAGCGCAACGCGTCTGCGTCTGTCTATTTCTGCCAAACTCACGAAACGCTCGGAATTTCCCATTTCCGTGGGAACTTGGAATAAAAATTATATATAAACACTCTATATAGAAATGTAACGTGTTTGTTAAAATTTTCAAGCAATCCATCGACGACTACTTTTCGAGTTTTACGCCCACAAACATACGGATGCTGAATTTTTATATAATATAGTTTATGTATTAAGCATAATAATTTGAATGAACTTCATAAAGATGTTTAGCCGTATATCAAAGTTTTCTACAGTTTCGTTTTTCAGGTGGACGGACAGAAAACCGATAGATAGACTTTAAAAAAACATACATACGTATGTATGAATTATACTTTCATGCACAAATTATATTATTCTATTGATACTATTATTACAAATATTGAAATAAACTGTCATTTACCGCGATTTGAAAAAAAAAAAGTATATTAAAATAGCCCGCCCTCCATCCGTCACATTAAAATAATTAAGCTTATGTTTATTATTAAATATATTTTGTAAAATTTTGTTATATTCCATATTCCTTTGTATAATAATACAATTATAAGTTGGTATATGTGTTTAAAACTTAGATATTTAATAATTATATCTATTTAAAAGATGTGTTTATCAAATTAGACTTATGAAAAATATTAAGGAGGTGTTACAGATTTGTATGTGGAAAAGAGGGAACATAAACTTAAAAAGTTTGTAAACCACAGGATTAAGTAATTTACTTGGTTATTCCGCCATGAAATGTGGAAGAACTTTCTAACAATTTTTGACATAACTAAATTCTTTTTTTTAATTTAAGGCGCGTCAACATCTGTAGTCTTTACCGACTATAGATGACAACATTGTCCATCACCAAACAGTGAGCTATAGAAGCTCCTAGGAAGAAAAAAAGTCTATGGAAAAGCACTTTGACTTGAACTCGGTACCTCCGCCATGAGCGTCCACAACGCGCTACCACTGAACTAATTCATTTCCATCCCTTATTACTGTCCCTTACTAATATGTAAGAACAAGTATTGGCAATCGTGTCAAAATTTTCGAATTGGAGTTTTCATCGGAAATTCATTTTTTGAGGTCCTCTGAATATGAAAAAAAAAAAAAAATTTGTTTTTACCAATTTTGTAAGCACCTCAAAAAACATTCAAAACCGAGGATGGCTCGAAGTTGATATTCTATTTAGGTTCCACTATTGTAACCGATACGAAAGATTTCAGTCAATAATCCATGACCGGAAAATAGGGCGTTAGATGCGACTGAGTAGATTTTTTAACATTTTCGTGATATTCTCAAAAATGGCTTCAAATATTTTATTTTATTTTTAAATTTTGCACATTGGCTACACATAAAAAGCTTTTTGGACTTTCTTTTTAATCAATTTTCGAGGAAAATTGTTTTTGGGGATTTTCTAGGGGAGTTATAAACATTAAGATTTTCTCTAAAATGCCACTACAGTGTACTGAGCAGTGCTATCACATAGTAGGGTGCATTAAAACCGTTGCTTTGTCCGTCCATTGGTTTGTTGATCTTCGAGATAGTCACAATAAATAGGCCCCTGCGAATCCCAGAATACTGTAAGCATGACATTACCTGCAGACGTCTGTGTCTTGAATTTCTTTCGAGTGGAAGAACCCATACGTTTTCCACTCCGGCTATTTCATCACACTTTACAATTCTATTGAAAAATTCTTTCTCAATTAAACATCGTTTTTTTCAACTGTTGACTGATTTAAAATCTGGTTTCTTTGTGGGCGTCTTGTAAGTAGTCTTGGAACCCATCTCGCACAAGATTTCTTATACTGCAGCTTATTCTGAATAATGTTATGGATAGTTCCAACACTTGCGTGTACTTCTTCAGCTATCAGTTCAACAGTAATACGCCTGTGGTCCTTGAAATAACGTGTGAAAGCGAGATTCTAGGAAGGAAGTTGCAACTTCAACCGGTCATCCACTTCGTTCCCTCGTCGCAGACACTGCTACTTTTAGACTGTTTTACTCATTTGTAAACGTTCGAACAATTCCCGTACACTTTCAACATTCTTTCGTGGATTTCCGTGGTGCAATGCTCAGCGTACTCGCCATTGTTAACTGAATACATTTGAGGTTATGCTTACCAAAAACTCTCGAACAACTGATGAGAAACTAAATACAAGAAGGATGCCAACTTGACGCATTGAAATATTATTGATTAAACAAACCCGTTTCTGAGCTACAGCGATTTGTCTCGTTACTTATTGAATGACACCCTCGTACAATTAGACGTTTGAGGTTAATTTTTGTTAAACCTTCAATTCAACTAATCAACCAATTAAAAAAATTGGTTAACCAGAAGTAATTCCTTTGGGAAAACTAATTCTCTACATTGAACAACTAGTCATTCCGAGTTTGATAGTAGCGCTGTCATGCGATCGTATGTAGGCCAAATTCAGCTACGTAATTGTAAAACAAACGATTGTACTATACGGTTTTCTTCTACCTGTAGAATTAAGGACAGCTGCATTTTCATAAAAAAAAAATCCAAATTAATGATAATTATTAATGAAAATTGTGATCAATATACTAAGAATAATCTTGTAACAGCTTTCACAACAGATATTATACTAATATAAATACAAAAATATATAAAGTTGGCAATCCTCTGAGAAGACTAAAACTCCAAGAAATTTTCATTATATTAAATTAGTACTTTGCAATGTTTTATTTCGTGTAATCTTTCTTGTTAAGAATGCAAAGAAATCCTAAATATTCTAAATCAAATGTAAAAGTAACATTCGGGTTATATCAACAAACAGTCACTTCATACTTTTACAAAAGTTGATTTGAAAATTGTTTCCTGACATAACTATATACATCGTAAATAAGTTTGATAGGCATTGTTTGACAAGTGAATGAAAACTCACTGGTTTCAGTAGGCGTAGTTTGGGGGTCAAAGAAGACACAGATACTGTACAGATACTTAACAAAACTATCTGTTCATTGGTTGATATCAAACTATGAAATAACTATGTGAATAGAAGTTTGGACTGGCCATCACAACATTATAGTCAGCGAGAGAATTCTATACATCTCTCTCACTCTCAGCTATTTACATACACCTCTCACAAAACTAGGAAATCCTACAAGCGGAACAAGTATTGCCGCTTGTACAGATAATCGTGTTAGTTTATCCTACTCTCATTGTTAGTTTATAACGCTGCCAGTTCTCTGCTATCTAACCCAATAGATCGTATGCGATAGCAATCCCAGACAAGCTTGATTTCACTTCACTTCTCGTCCTGTTAACACATTTTATACTTTACTATCATATTCTAATTCAAATACAAAGTTTACCGGTAAAGTTATAACGCTTCTGTTAACTAATAACTAACTACTGTTTAGTTTTGAACTGTAACCATTAATTTTAAAACCACTTATGTTTTGAAATATCGTTAATTATTCATAAAATAGAATATGAACGATCATAAAATTACCGAAAAAAAAAAAAAATTGATAATTTATCGTGGTAAAAAATATCGTGCCACTAATTTGTGAAGAGTTGTATTTCTTAAATCATCCCGTCGCCAAAAAGCTGTTCAACAGGAGAAACCCCGGCAAACAAGGCTCACCTCCATCATACACACTCACTCCACATAATATTATGCATTCTATAGAACATTGCATTACATGTGCAAATTGCTGTCACTTAAGAGTACCAGAATAGATCTTTGAGGTCGCAGTAATTTTAAACAATTAAGCAAAGTTGTGTTTAGAAAATATGTACAGTGTCTTCTTTGATCCAACTACGCTTACTGAACCCCGTGAGTATTCATTCACTTGTCAAATTAATGCGAGATAATAAAATTAGCCAAAAAAAAAAAAATATTAAACTACGCTTTAAAAGAATGTATAATTAAACAAAGAACTAAGTTGAATGAATGATGAGTTTCACGGTTGAAAAACCGTTAAAATAATTTTTTCTTTTCCATTGCATTGGCAGTTATCCAAGAAAATAAACATGTAAAATTCAGTATTTTGTGTTTTATAGAAGTATTGTTCATACAATTCATTCATAATATATGTTTTGTAAGGACAACTTTGCTTAATTGTTTAAAAATCACTGCGACTTCAAAGATCTATTCTGGTTCTCTTAAGTGTCAGCAATTTGTACATATAATGCAATGATCTATAGAGTGCACAATGTATGTGGAGTGAGTGTGGATGGAGGTGAGCCCTGTTGGCCGGCTTTCTACTGTGGAACAAATTTAGGGACGAAATGATTAAGAAATACAACTTCAAAAATTTGTTCCCGACGCTGAATTACTCGGACCAAGAAAACAAGTTTTCTAGCATCTCCCACGCATAAATTTACGCAATTAGAAGATTTGTCTCGTTCACTCTCCATGGGAATTATCAGAATAAGGAAATCAGAAAAACACTGTACTCATTATGTCATCAGTTTGCAAATAGTGTGGGATGTCTCAGAAATATGCTTCGACCTGGGCAGCAATTTCCAAGTTAGTCAGGGTACCGGACCTTTCTCTAATACTTCCTACACTCGCTGGAATTCCTCAAGGCAGCATACTTGGACCGCTCTTCTATTCCTTATATACCTCCGACATCCCAGAACATCCAAATCCTTCTCAGATGATGCTGCAATCCTTTCCCCAAACGTTGAATCCTTAAATGGCTATCGCTCTCTACAAGAACATATCCTTCAACTGGAATGTCTTGGCTCTTAAAATGGAAGATAAAAGTTAACCCACAAAAAAAGTAAATACATCGTATTTGTACTGGGTAGACAAATTTTCCCAAAGATCCACATTAACCATACTCTAATTTCTCCCGTAAATAACTTACGTTACTTGGGTTTCCAGCTAGGACAAAAGACTGACTTGGAATCCTCACACTAGGCTCAAACGATTTGAACTAAATAGACGGATCAGACAACTCTCAAGACTACTAGACAGACGATCCAAACTCACATTACAAAATAAAAGATTTCTCTACCTAGTCCTACTGAGACCTAGATGGTCATAAGGTTTAGAAATATGGGAAACAACCAAGCGTTCCAATTCCCACCGTATCCAGTCATTTCAATCGAAAAATCCTTCGAAAAATTGTCAGTGCACCCTACTATGTGGCTAACCTCACTAACCATCCTGATCTAAACATTCCTTTCGTTAACCATCTAGCCAAAACTAGTTTCCTTAAATTCCATTCATCCATAACTGCTCATCCTAATCCTTTAATTCACTAGCTTTCTCCAATCCACACTCTTGTTATTTAAGTAGCCATTTATCATATTTACTTGTTGCATTGTATTTTTGCAATCGTATAAATATCAATAAAAACAATAACAAAAAAAATAATAATAAGATTAACAGATAGCTGTACAGTAATTTGTGGCATTAAATTTTTAATTATTCTGAGTTCTTTCAATGTTATTGGCACTCTCTTCTTGGTTAACTACTATGTTAGAAATTTGTCAAATTTTGTAATTACAAGTTACATTAACTGATAAGTGGGTTGGGTAAGTGTGTCACACTAGAATTTTTTTTTTAAATTATAAAATTTATTAAAGATAATTAGCGCTACAAATTAACAGGTTAAAGAATCTAAAATACTATTTCACTATCTAGGAAACTTCTTATTCCTGCAGTTAGTTAAAATTTAATCAGTAATATTCATTATTACCTTAACTGTTTTTTTTTTTTTTTTTTACTATTTCCTGTTTATAGTTGATCTGAATAAAAAACTATTATTTTCTTGATTAAGACATTTAGAAAAGTGTAGAGTTATAAAAGAAATAATTTAACAAAACTTTCCATTTTTCGTTAATTATGATTTTTAAGCAGAGTGTACAAAAAAAAAAAAAATAATAATAATAATTTAAAAAAAATGAAATGTTAATAATACAAGATTTGTTCCAATTATATACATTATTGAAGCGGTCAGACTGGATCTCGTATATACGTATAACAGAACAGGTCCTGGGTATATAGCATGATTAGTAGAACGAAAGCAATATAGTAGTGGGGGGAAACATACTGACCACAAGATTACACTCACTTGTGGATGGTTAACGAAATAAAAAATTATATTTCTTCTTTCTGACTGTCAGTTGGTCTCTCTCTCTGTCTCACACTCTTGGCATCACTCCCTCTCACTTTTGACATCTTCCTTCTTTTTTTCATTTTAATAATAAATTAAAAAAAAAAGAAGAAAAAAAGGCGTTCTAACTTCAATTTATTCTTTTGTTAGGTGTTTCATGTGTTTTTTTTTTTTTTCTGTTTTTGTTTTTAAAGTCTCGGCATTTTGCCACTGTAAGCTTGTTTTAATATAGTTATTTTATTTATAACTGCATATATTTAATATTATATATTTATTCTATATAATTAATTTAATTTAACTACCATGAATTTATATAAAAAAAAATGGGAAAAATTACACGTTTGTTTGTTTAATGGTGGTGTAGTTTTTATAAGTACAACGTCTATAAGAATGTTTTACATTAATAATGTGAGAATGTTATCTCTTCATTTATACGTTAATTCTACGTACTTTGGAAATCTGAGTTTACTTATGGGACGAATAAATAAACGATCAAACTTTTTATTTATTTATTTATTTATTTATTAAATTTTAACAACAAACGGCGTAAGCCTTATGGTTGAAGTCATTACATACATACAATTAAAAGTAAAGTAATACATGCTCATATTAACACTTCATGTAATGCAAAAATGTTTTCTTAAAAAGTCCAGATGCCATTTGAAAGCCCACGTCACCAGGAATATACTCATTCCATGACCTGCATAATCTACAAATGACGTCAGCATTGAACAGCGCAGTAGTCTTAAAGGCAGGGACCACGAAATGCGAAGTACTGCGCAAGCAGCGAGGTGGTACATGAAAAGGAATGGCAGCAAGTAGCTCCATGCAATCAATTTCGCCATTCAAGAGCTTCTTCAAGAATAAAAGCCCAGCATTTCGTCTTCTAGACTCTAAAGAGCATAAATGAGTAGCACCGCTGGGTAACCTTTTTTTAAAAGTCCTGATGAAACGGTTTTGTATAGCTTCCAGTCTGACTATATCCTTCTTGGTGTAAGGACACCAAACCAATGACGCGTACTCAAGAAGGCTTCTGACATATGCATTGTACACAGTAAGCACCGCTTTGGGATCTCTAAGATCACGAGTGTGCCTTAATACAAAACCCAGTGCTCTCGATGCTTTCCTGCAAACATATTCAAACTGTTTTGTGAAAAAGAGGTCATGACTCAGAGTAACTCCTAAATATGTTTTGTCAAATATGTTGGTCAAACACGAAAGTTTGATCATGTGCGGCTTTGTTTGATATGTTTGTCAAACAAAAAAGTTGTTTGACGTGTTTGATGGAAAAATGGATTGATGAAATGTTTGACAAAGATGTTTGAAGGTGTGCGGGTCGTTTTTTGTCAAACATCTTCAAGTATTTATTTTGTTTTCATCTAGTCAACATGTCTGCGCTAGGGACAAAGGACAAGGATTTTGTACCCCAGTTTTGTTTTTCTGTACAGGGACTTTCCGGCATTATGGAAATTGAAATCAAAAGAATATAGTGTCCTTCTTAACACATAACAGTGTCCATCTTTTCGATTCTCGGACGAAGTAATTCCAACAAGCTACTGAAGATTTCGCTATCCATTCGGAGAAAGTTGGCCTAGTCCCCTGGTTCTGTCACTAATATTTCTTACAGCAAATTCTCATGAGTATATATTTATGTCTCACTTTATACCATTCTTTTGACCAACGTTTTGATTTTTTTTTCTTAATACAAAGTGCCAGAGTCTACGCAAGAAACGCCTTGTCTTTATTGGAAAACATTTAAATAAATAAAAAAAAACTGAAAATAAATGGCTATATAATGTGCACAGATGAAAAAAGGACGAGCAACTCAACAGAAGTTCGATAAAACTTGATTAAGGACCGGCTAAACGATCAAACATTTTGTCAAAATAAAGACATTCTCATTTATTCCAAAAACAAAATACAAATACACTATATTTGGTCGTTTCTTTTACTATGGTAGGATAGATGACGCACCATAGATAGGAGACCTCTCCTCTGTGAAGGTAACACGGCTGATCGACATGAAACTTGGTAAACACTATGTCCAACGGGTCCAACTTTAACGACAGCTGGAAATCTTTAATTTCAATTGCAATTAATATAGTAGGGATATATATAAAAAAAAAATTTACTAAGCGTTATGAAAATTCAGGTATTCACCAGATATAGCTGATGCGTATAAATGTTCGTAAAATACAGAAGAACAGACAAAATAACTGCTGAATTTTGCAATATGTTCGCTTCTGATCTCTCTACTCTTGGACTAACTTCCATGACGCCACGTGGTGGCAAACAAGAGAAGTAAAGCCTGCATCTTCTCTCTTATCCCGTCATCTCTAATGTGGCATATATAAGAGTAAAGTATGGAAATAATTGAGGAAATGTACTTACAAAAATTTTCAGTTAGCATTACTTACAAACTGTAGTTTAACCTGTGACAATACCATCACCAAATATTACGGACAATGGATGGGTCAAGGTTTATAAAGGGCTAGGAGAGTGGAAAACCGTGTCTTAATCTGTATGTTGCTTTGGAAATTCCAGGAGATTGTTATATTTTTTTTTTTTTTAGAGAAATGTTTCAAATAAAAGTGGTAGCTCTTTATTTGTATAGTTGTAACTTATTAGTTTCAAGAAAATTATTGAAGCTGTTTCTGAGAAAATTGCAGAAAACTGAAAAAAATCTACTCAGTAAATCAACTTCCTGTCGATTTGCTGATACCCAAACAGAATGTCATATATGAACATCCTGGGTATTTTCATGGTTGAGCTATCTTGCTCACATACATACCGACTGAGACACATGCTAAATACCTTTTTTTTCGAGCCCAGAGGATTTAAAAAAATTTCCGCTACAATTTCGATATCGGCAATCGATATGATCATATTTGCTCTTATGACAGTAAGAAAAAGAAAAAAATTAAAAGAAAAGTCAAGTTTTTGAGATGCTGGAGGTTGTAAAAACCTATTCGTAATGACTATAATAGCGGCTCAAGTTAACTGCATACATACGATAAAATTTATGGCAGTTTCACTGATGATGATGATGATGATATCAATCATTTAATCTTCAACTGCAATACATATTGATTACAATGACAAAAGAAATACTACTTGTATTTAGTATGATACTTCATGATACTCTACATGATACTTTCTAGGCCAAGCAATATAAAACTGACAGGGAAATAGTTGACTTTTGTCACCCGATCTGTCCTTCTTTTATCATCCGAATTACTTTTCGTCTAAATCTAAATTTCCTATTTAATTAACTCCAAGTCTGATTAGCTTTATCATTATCCCGTTAATTGTTCCAATGAGTTCTCATATATATATATATAGATTTACTGCAACCAACTCTTATATGTTTCTTGTAATTATAGTCTTATCTCAAATGGACTGACATTATTATTATTTACTTTAGTGAATTATTTGAAAATTAAACAGTAACAATATTAAAAATTTTGTTGTTTGTACCCCCCACCCAAATATTAAAATTTAATAAAGGTCCAAATAGTTTAAAATTCATTAAAAAGCATCAAGGAACTAACAACTTGATTATCAAATTTTATTGATAAAAATTTTTATAAAAATTAAAAACGACAAAAAAAGTAGACATAAATGAAAGCTATTTTTGTTTTACATTTTTTTTTTAAATGTAATAATTTGTATTTTTCCCCATGATTTTTTTTTTAACGGACTTTTCAAACAAAAATTGACAGCAACCAAGAAGAAGTGGGAGAAATAAAAGTTAAGTAACCAGCCAATCACCTTGCATCTTCAATACTCCAGTTAGTTCAGCACTAAGCACGACAGAGGGCAGACTAGTACGGCAACTAACTTGAAAGCATTTTAATATCGATCCCATGGCTTTTTTATTTAAAAAACTAAAACTATATATTGATATTAAAGAAATTTTAAAGGAATAAATCAAGGAGCTTAAATTTTGAAAATTAATCCAAATTTTTCACACAAAAAAAATCATATTAATTTCTTCATTAATTTAAATAAAACTACTTCAAGAAATGTATTTAATATTATTAAATTAAATGTGATTATCAAAATATTTCATACAATTTTAAGTTTTTTTCCTTTTTTATTCAATAAATAAATCTGAATTCATAGAAATTATTTTTCAATAAAATTCACAATAAATATGTGATTAAATAACAAGAGGAATTTCATTGAATGTTTAATTAACTTTTACTCAATATTTAAGAGAAATATCTGCTGATTTCTAATAAAAAAAAAACATCATTTTATATACGTATATTTATATTAGAACTGTTAAATATGGAAATGTTGAAAGTATAAACGTGTATTAAAGTCAATAAATTTTTCATTTGTCAAAGGACACAAAAAAAAGTCCATACAAAAGAGTTGCATTGAGTTAAAGTTATAAATTGAGAAATATATGTTAATTAAGAAATTAAAACATTGAAATCATGTGCAAATAAAGAATATAACTATTCTTTGATGAGATTGAAATAGTTATTTAAAAGGAAATAACTTTTTACTTTTGATTACGTGTTCTATAATTTTGATAGACAAAAAAAAAATCTTCACGGTCATTATGTAGATCTATGGACCTTTAAAGGGTTGCTTGAAGTATGGTAAAGAAATTATTTACATATTATAGATTATAACATTCATAGAGTTCAAAAGATTTGTATTTCTTAAGTAAAAAGAAAAAAAACTTGTCTGAAGTTTGTCTACAAATAATTTTGGGAGAGATATAAAGTATTCGAAAACTATGATTTTTGGCCCTTCAAGATTGTTATTGAAAACATTTCTCCTTTTTTAAAATGAAAATTGAATGAAAGTTAGAAAGAAATATAATTTACATCCTTCAAATAAAATCTGAGACTAATTTTCAGTGTTTCAAAGTTGAGGGAAGTGCTTTTTATTTTTACTAGAAATTGAGATACAACTCTGAAGCACGCGCATCTTAGAAGCTTATCAACTATTTCCCGGAAGATATATCCCTGCTTTGATGAACTATAGAAAATTTATTTATGTATAATTTTATTTGTTTCTTTTTATTAAAAGGAGGTAATGGTTTTTATTGTGTCTCAGCAAAAGTATCTTGTTTTTTAGATGTTGAACATACAATTCTCCATAAAGTCATATCTTCAAAAGAGTTTCTTTCTGAAAAGTTTGTCCATTTAATCTTTTATGAGCGTATATTGAAGGAGTTGATGAAAAAGAATTTTTCTTAAAAAGAGGTAAAAGTTCAAAAAAAAAAAAACTGGATTTCTGTTTAACTAACAAAATATATTAAAAATTTCACTGGACATTAATTTTTTCAAAGTTTTTGCAAAATATATTTCAGTTTTTTTCTCATTGAAGATATTATATGAATTTTAAACATTCAACTGTTTTTTTTTTTTATAAGCTTTGGTTTGGATTGTATAAAACACGGCTGGCGTGCTTCAATTGCTTTTATCTGTACTGCTCAAGTTTAGCCAAACTGTGAGTAATTCTAGGATGAATTATTTACAAACTCACTGATAGCTTTCACACCAGATTGAATCATAGGCGGGGACCTAGCTAAATCGGGTGACAATTGATCCGTAAATTAGATATTGGTATATGATAATGTGAAGTATTTTAATTTAGAACAAAACGTAGGAGTACACTAAAAGCAGCAACTTCATGGCAATCTGTCAAAAGCGGAATTTGAGCGGGTAGACTAATGATTAAACTTTAGCTGAGAATTCTGTTCATTGCAGTTCAAGTTTACGGATGGATGAATTGTGTAACGGCAAGACAGAGAACACAAGCCCGACCGAGAGAAAACAGACTCTCTCTCTGGTACTCTCTGACTTAAGTAGGCTAGAGTGGGGAGAACCTGTATATAAGCCAGTGAGAGATCTAAACATCTATCTATCAGATTCAACCATATACATCGCATCGTGTCATATCTCTACTCCCACCATTTATTCTATAAAAATCATTGCAAGTCCAGTGCAGTTTTTGTAAACTTACAGCTATATTATAACAGTGTCTTCATATCTCGTCTAATTAATCAATCCCAATTTCTCTCCTCATCAACTCCATATAGATGAGGAGAGAAATTAGGTTTGATAATTAGAAGAGATATGAAGGACACTGTTAATATATAAAACATTAAGTTTACCAAACTGCACTGGGACTTGTTATGATTTTATAAGAATAAAGGTGGTTAGAATAGAGTTCATGGTTGGAATCTGTAGTTAGATTCAACGATGTGATGTATATG
Organism: Triatoma infestans; assembly: GCA_011037195.1. NCBI lineage: Eukaryota > Metazoa > Arthropoda > Insecta > Hemiptera > Reduviidae > Triatoma > Triatoma infestans. The sequence continues at coordinate 18,285 of JAAEAF010007088.1, forward strand.
GTTGAATCTGATAGATAGATGTCTAGATTTCTCACTGGCTTATATACAGGTTCTCCCCACTCTAGTCTGCTTAAGTCAGAGAGTACCAGAAAGAGTCTGTTTTCTCTCGGTCGGGCTTGTGTTCTCTCTCTTGCCGTTAGAATTGGCTAACAAAACACACTATGACACCCTGAATTTAGTGGTTCGGATGTCAAATAATTGAAATGTTTAATTTCGTTGAAGTTTTTTCTATTTCTTGCAAATACTGAACAAGACCTATTTCCTCCAGCTTCTTTTTTTTTTTGGACAAAAGCGGTCTTCGATATAATCTGGTTGCTGAAGAGTATTTGCATTACATAGAGATTCCACTCAACTTCATTGCTGTACAAATATAATTTATGACTTTATTGAAGGGCAATATAATAATGCGTAACTGTGATATTCAGGAGCCATGAAAGCTGTGTAGTTCTCCAGATATTGTTAGCATGAAATTATGAGACTGGATGAACGCCGAATAAATTTATCAACAGCCGCAAGGGCCTTTCTACAAGGAGAACAAAATGATAATTAACTGGCAACAAAAAGCAAATACACAATAAAAACATAAAAATATTTAAATGAAAGTTTTCTAGTTCTAGTGTATAAAATTTAAACAAATTAGTTTCAAACATTAATTGATAATTTAAATTATGATTCAAGTATAAAATTAAAATATTATATATTGCATATAGGTATTGTTGATGGAATAGCTGATATTTAATTCTTGATCATTGATTATTATAATATATATACTTTTATTTGTACATGATTTATCACTAAATTAAAGCATATACGGTTTTTATTGACATGGGATTGTTTACATGGGATTTTATGACACTTAATCCGAAATCATTATCACCTGTTCACATTAATATTTATTTTCAATGATGCAACTCAGTTCTATAAAAAATTCTAGCAACTAAGTTTGCAGTAGAATTCCAAAATGGAATAGGACAATTTTAGCGTAACTTTTCTTTACAAGATTAATATATTTGGAATTCTATGGCAACAGCTGTTCCTAATAATATAAATATAGCAATCAGGGAAGAAACTATAGGACAGTACCAGGTTGATTGATTCATTACATTTTCTTACAGAAACTGAATCAGCGGGAGACACAAGACCATAATAAATGAAGACTAGCTGAAAGACCTGGTTTTGAAACCGATCTTCATTAGACGGTCAGAGAGGTGACAGAGGGATCAGAAGTAAATATAAAATTCTTATAAATAGAATCCTTTTTTCAAGTATACTACAAGAATTCTTTCAAATTTTACTTACATGTCTATCCTACTTTACTTATATTTTCTACTTGCTGTTAAAACATTCTTGTGTTTGCATTTATCATCTTAAATTTTAGACGCCATACTGTGACCTTATTTATATAATATATTGATATTTAAATCGTCTATATATATTATATATATATTACATGGATCAGGTCACGAATGATGGAAGACAGCTGAATGTGCGGAATTGGTGGATCGCGGCTAAGGACAGAGAATCATGGGTAGGATTGTTGAGCAGGCCAGGACCCAGGAGGGTTGCAGCGCCAAGGAGTAGTAGCAGTATATATATATTACATAGTATTCGTACTTAAATTATACTTTTGTACGTCATGTTAATTTTAATTTGTATTTATGTTCATAATTACATTTATAGCCGTATTAGCGTCCTCATCATTTGTTGATCATTGCACTAAGCATAACCTTCATATCTAATACCACCCTCCATAAGAGCAAATTCAATTGTTGTAACTCACAGAATATATGTAAACAATTGTCAACATATATTGCAATTTTTTTTTCCTTTATAACTAAATTAAAAAACAAAAATCAAAACAAGAATTAAAGTGCAATTAACCTTGATAAATTAATAAAGACATAAAGAGGCACTTTATTAATTTGCGTTTTATAATGTCTATGTGTAAACCACAATGGTTTTTATTTATGTATAAAGCACAGTATATATATCAGCAGACAATCTGTAAAGCTAACGGTTAAAGAGCAGCCCAGTTTCATTCTCTTAAAACCATAAATTCAGTGAGTGAGCGAGTGGTGCACAAATGGAGTACACAATGTTACTGTAGGGGCCGCCAAGGGGCACCTCTCTCTTACCACTTGACTACAGTTTAGGGTAGAGATTGTAAGTTGGTGGTGGGGATGAGTTAGTTGAACTGGTGGGGGCAACAAGCTCAACAAGTAGTAAGTAGTGGAGGGGAGCCAGTTAGGCCCATTCTCTCTTGTACAGGTGGGAAATACATCAATTACTACATAACACAACTTTAGCCTACTACTCTACTGTATTTTATTACACTACGCTGGATTAAATACTGTTTAAACTTATCATGCTCAATTATATGCCCATTATTTGAGCAAATAAAATTTAAAAAATCTGGAAATGGACCATCATGAAGTTCCCCACCTGAATACTTAAAGAAATAAACAGGAACTGATCCATTCAAAACTTTTTGAACAATTCTCCAATTACACAGCAATTTTGCAATGTTGGTACTTATAACAACCTATGATTTTTACCGCTTCAAGATCATTGATGATCCATTTTGTTTCTGAGATCAAAGATCACCTCAGACATATTATCTACACTAGTTACACAATATTGGAATGATAAAATTACAAAAAAAAATGCCATAAGATGATTCAAGCGGCTTTGTTGAATAATGTTGATCTTTTTTCATTATTTGTATATTCATTATTTCAACCTGAGACGCAACAAGAATTGGGTTTAAATAATTGGATGAAGATTTGAAGAACTTAGGAAAGTTTCACTCTGCAAACTCTGGGCTGTTGTTAACGTCTACCAATTTATTGCGGGCTGTTCCATATTATGCGAATTTAGGAAAGCGTAAAACCCAAGTAGGTAAAACCTCTGAGTGGGTTCCAGTAGTTGCTGTAGAATAGTCCTATGGCATTTCAGAGAAGGTGACTAAAGGGGAACCTTCTACCACTACTCCGCGACAATCGAGCTTCTGCCTCCAATTCCGTTTTCAGCTTCTTTTTTTTCCTTTTAGATCGGACGGGTTTCATAGCCGCAGCGAAGGCAATTCTATTCCATGTAAGGAATAGAAACCCTGATAATAAATATCTGATCCACCAGGTTGGGAATTTAGAGGTGGGCCATCTCCTCATGTCTACAATAATCTGCTGTGAAACACTCACACAACTTTCTCTTAATCCAGTTCTCAAAATTATAATTGACAAATTTTATAGTTTGTGTACCAAATTTAATGAAATTCGACGAAAACTGAAAAAACTTCAGTAAAAGCGTACTTCCGGCTAACTAATTTCCTTGAAACTCGGAATTACGGCCATCCATTTATTACTAATTAATTTTGTTTGGATGATAGAATTGTATGGATAGGTTGAACCACATTCGGTCTTCTGCTTTCAACCAAGAGAGTCTGACTTTTGCTTTCAAACAACTAAGTCTGCATTCTGCTTCCAAAGCCAGAACAGCACACTTCAGGAATCGCTCAGTGCCAATGATAGATATTTGCCTTTATTCTTGATAAACAAAATTTTACTAAGATACAGTGTGATATTGTAAAATACTTAAATATACTAAGAGATAATATAATTATTTATAAAACAGTGGTGCTTTCTTAATTATTCTTAATACTTCTATCTCTATCTCAAACATACTTACAAGCCCTTTTACTACACCTCTCACGCTACTACAAGTACACATCACACCAACAATTACACCTTTTAAAATGTAATGGCACGGATTTCACAAAACATCCTAAAATGAATTTTTCCCAGAAAAATGTTTCAAAATAAAGGTTGTAGGATCAGTGCAGTTAGCATTCCCAAGTTTACAGGAAATAGTTGTAGCCGTTTTCGAAAAAAATCCCCCCCCCAAAAAAAATTCAAAAACCTATTTCGTAAAATTGCATTTCTGATTACACGATTTCCTTCAAATTTTTTTGGATCCTAGTAACGCTTATAATTTATATTAATATTATATAGTTGGCAGAACCATACATCGTATTGAAGTGGTACTTTACGGGAAGCTTAACGCTACTGTTCCTCAAAACGCCCCCCCACAAAATCAATTTTCCCAGGAAAATGTATTAAATAAAAGTGATAGATTTTTTATATGTGCAGATAGTATACGAAATTTAAAGAAAATGCTATGCTATTTTCAAGAAAAGCAATAATAACTGATAAAAAAAAATAAACCACCAGTAACGGTGCATTTTCAGTTGATGAATTTTTCCTGAAACCTTAGTTTCAGATGATAGGAGTAATTAAACGTAAGTAAGTTTAAGCTTCCTACGATTTTTCGGTTTTGAGATATTTTGTTCACACGTACTTGGGCCGTTCACAAAAATCATATTTTTTTTTTTATACTCAGAGGACCATAAAACATATATTTCTGGTGAAAAACTTAATTTCGAGAAAACTCGACACCATCGCTATATTAAAAAAGGTAACATCTTAAACAAATAAATTGAACTGGATTATGTCACATATCTTTAAAGATTGTATTTGGAATATTTACATATTCTGAGTTGGCAAAATTTGTATAATTGGGAATTAAATTTTTGGATATCAATGTAAGGAGAAGTGGATTAGCCACTTCTACAGGGATCAGCGTCACGTCCGTTAATCCAGCCTAACAACAGCACGGTACCAGTGCATAATATTCACATAATGTATCAGAGACATTTTCCGTGGTAGCCTGTTCATTTTGTGGTCATCGACCAATTTCGAGCGTTTGCCCATCTTCAGGATGCACTTTTCAGACAGTGTGAAAACACAGGCTTGCACAGAACAAATTCAGTTTTACACACTTGAGTTTTACACCGAAACCGGTCGATGACCACAAAATGAAGCAGGCTACCTCGGAAAATGTTTTTGATGCTTTCCAGCTCTGCGGAACCAACCACCACAACACATTATGTACATAGGTCCTCACCGAATGGCTGATGTCTACAACTGCTTGGATTTAGTGAACCAAGGAAATCACAAAAATCACTCACACTTTATCGGGACAGCAGTATCTCATTTACACAGACTTATGCATAAAAAGTTAGTTGCCACAATAGAGCCCCTTCCTCTCAACACATTTAACGTCCTACTCTGAAATATATGGTGGGCGGGGGGAGGGCGGGGGTGAATCAGGTGCGAAACTCTCGAAAACGAAGTTTCTTATTGCAATTATTAATTTCTTATTACCAATTGACAAACTTTTTCAAATTTAGAACTTTTCGACTATATGTTCCGCATATTTGAGAAGGCAACACATTCTCAAAGGAATTCCTAGGAGGGGGGGGAGTTGAAGTTTAAAGATATCTTAAGATATTCTAGTCAGACGGTATATTGCTGTGTGAGGCTTCTTAGGAGCAGTTATTATTATTTTTTTTTTTGTTTTTGTTAAGTCCCGACGCCTTCAGGCACCGAGTATTAATAATAATAATAATAATAATAATTATAATAATAATAGTAATATATTCATAAAATAATTTTTAAGTAAAATATATTATTTGATAACAATTTGTATCATTTTATTGCGGAATGTCCCTGTCTCATAGAATTTAGACTAAAATATTTTAATAAGAATACTCTATCAAAAGAAGAGTTGGTCTCATATTTAAATGGATTTAGAGATTGGTCACCGCTAATCAGATACTACAGGAAAGCCTGGAAATATAGATTCAGCTTAATATTGGAATTTAATTACTGATTGTATTTTTTAATTTTATATTTTTTCAAAGGTTACCCAGGGGTTTTATAAAATTTGTATAATGTAATTTATTTTTTATTATTATTATTATTTATTATTATTATTATTATTATTACCATTTTTTATATAATTAATGTTTCAGTTTATTTATTTAGTTTTTATTCTTCTTTGTACATTTATTCATTTATTCATTTTTTTTTAAATTATTATTACACTATATTAAGTGGAAGTCATTATTTATGTTATATAGCACAAACTCCGCTGATGGTCAGTGACCAAGCGTAAGTCTTCGTTAATTCCTGTTTATATAAAATGTACAGAAATAATTTTTGTATTAATAAAGGCATAATCTATCTATTATTCGATAACAAAATCTAATAATTTTAGATAGAGGGATAAATTTTAAAATATTTAAAGCAAACACTAAATATAATTGTTAAGCGTGTCGCTATGATAGTAGAAAAGAGAAGGTAAGAAATGGGATAAAAGCACAGAATAAGATAGACGAAGAATAAGTAAGAAAGTGCAGCAATACATTAATGCGTTGCGTAACAGTAAATCAAGTGTCCTGTGACAAGCCCCCCAGGCCCAGCCTAGTACTTTGTGTTCCAAAGTAAGGAAGCCTGTCACCGTTACTGTAAGGTGTGCCAACTTTCAGAAAAGAAGAGCACACACAAAGTGGGTGAGTTCTTCTTTTTTTTTTTTCTTTTTTTTTTGTTTCTGTCTCTTTCTTCAAAAGAAAGTGGCAACAAGGAAGACGAACTTTTGCCCCGACCATCTCTTTTACAAAAGACTATCGTAATTTTTTTTTTTTTTTTTTCTAGAAAACTCTCCCTCTATGAGCAGCGATATTCATAGGAGGAGTTTCCACCACACCTCTTCCTCTTCTGCGGTGTAGAAAGACTTTTGTAAGCACTCCTAAGGCAAAAAGAAATGCCCAAACGATCCCTTTTCATAAAACTTTTTACTTTTATTTTATTCTTTTTATTTATAACTATTAAAAACTACAATCTCTGTATTTAAAAAAAAAAATAAAATAAAACAACATATTATTCCATCCAACCAAACAATCTCTCTCTTCAACCCTTCGCCCGCTTATCTGTTACCTAATTAAATATGGATACTTCTTTCTTTATATAATATTAAAAAAGAATAAAAAAAGATTTTACAAGAATGGGGAGGGGGAGCTTAACAGTTAACGATTATATTTTTAGTATTTTTTTTTTCCTTTTACACAGTCATGAAAAAAAAAGAGGGGGGTTGCCAACAAACTGATTTATAGTTGATAGAGATGTCAGTTTGGTTAGTATACAAATTAGTGGGCGGTCAGGATTTTTTTATTATTATTATTATTATACATTATGAAGGGTTAGGGTAGAGAAAGATATGGTTGGGCCCGATAGTTCGATATGCATTTCATATTAGTATTGTGATATAAATAAAAAATAACAATAAAAAGGAGTTTAAGTTCTGAGTTCTTTGTGTAACCAGGCAAAAAAAATAAGGCATAGAAAAATTCAACTGACAGACAAATTTATTTAATTGAATATCATTAATATCTTTATTTACATATTATATTCAATTTTCTCTTATAACTTTCGTATTATAACTTTCTCTTATTCCAGTTCTCAAAATTATAATTGACAAATTTTATAGTTTGTGTACCAAACTTAATGAAATTCGATGAAAACTGGAAAACCTGTTCAGTAAAAGGGCACTTCCGGTTTACTAATTTTCTTAAAACTCGGAATTTCAGCCATCTATTTATTTCTAACTAATTATGTTTGAATGATAGAATTGTATAATGAACTTAGGATAGCACTTTGATGAAAATCTAACTCTACCACTCCCCTAAAAGTGCCCTTAAAAGAATTTTCCCAGAGAAATGTTTTAAATAAAAGTTGTAGATCTTTGCATGTTTAGTTTATATAAGAAGTTTCAAAAAAAAAAATCGTCGGAGCCATTTTTGAGAAAATTGCGAAAAAGTGAATAAATCATTTAGTAAAGTGGTAAAGTAAACGCACTTCCGGTTATTCAATTTTATTCAAACTCGGAATTTCAACAACATATTTAATTCTAATTAACATTATTTAGATGGCAGAATTGTCTAATACAACCTGAATAGCATTTTAGATGGAAACCTAAACCCCAACCCTTCCCCAAAAAGTGCCTTCAATGCATTTCCCGAGAGAAAGGTTCTAATAAAAAGTTGTAAACTCTGTGTATGTGTGGTTGATGTTGTGTAGTTTAAAGAAATCGTTCCGAGCGATTTTGAGGGAAATTGCAAAAAATAAAAAAATCAATAGTAAAGTGGTACTTCCGGTTGAGGTATTTTGACCAGATAACGCACCGTCAGATCCCATGGTGATACCTAACGTAATATAAGTTTCAACTTTCTACGGTTTTTCGTTTTTGAGCTGTGCTGTTCACATACACAAACACACAGCGCGCACATACAGACCATTTGCTAAAAACCACTTTTTGGACTCAGGGGACCTCAAAACGGATATTTCCGGTGAAAACTCGATATCGAAAATTTGACACGATTACAATACTTCCTCTTACTAGGAGTAAGAGAAAGTAAATAAAAATTGTAGAAAAACTTAAAACTTGATATTCCGTTTATATACCAACCCATTAAACATGCATCATAAAAATTTTCGAACAAAATCTTCTAGCAACTCAGATGTGGCCAAATAATTACTAGGACAAATTTTGAATAATCCAATCAATGAAATGTGATAAAGCTGTAATTAATCTTTAAAACTAATATCAAATTGCTCTTATTAAAATAGCTCCACAGAACGTTTACATAATTATTATGTCGCCTATAGGGTCGAATTTCTGTTTTGAGTTTTCGAATAGAATAACACTGTTTCCTCTGAATTAGTTTTTTTTTTTTTTACTTTTTTTTTTTGATAGAAGTGATATTAGTGTCTACAAAAATTAGGTAATTATTTATTTCCAAATGAAAATATACGCCAGATCTTCTAGTAGATGTAGGTCGCCTATTCGGAAGTGTGAAGTTGATGACAACAGGTGAAAAAATTAATGGAGAAGTTGTCTGTTTGCTTAATCGGTGTGTGTAGCTGTGGATATCTTATTAGATTTCTTACTAAGATGCATGTGAAGACCATTCACATTGATGAATGTCCTCAGTGGCCTCAGTGCAAGAAATATGAATGGAAAATTAAAAATCACCATTTCAACTTCTTTGGGAAAATAAGCATTCAACAAATTATTCTGCCCTTTGGCATTAATTTGCTCTGAAGTATATTAATATTATATTAACGGTATAACTACACATTATACTGAAATGGCAATATAGTCAAAAACCCGGTGTTGGGAAGAAGCACTCAGTAAGCTTTATGATTTCTAAGAGAATATTAGATTTGATTGTCTGCGAGTTTTTGTTTTTTAAATATTCTTATTCATACTTACTCACAAACATTCACACCCACATACATACATATACTTATTTATAAAAATAATTTTTTCGTAATCAGAAAATCACAAAACAGTTATTTCCGGGGAAAACTGAGCTTTGAAAATTTGAGACACGATCGCAAAAGTTCTAATAGCAAAGATATTAACAAAAGTAATTGAAGTACGAGCTTCAAATTTGATGTATAAAATATGGGTTTTGAAAATTCTGACTTACCATACTGGTGAAAAGAAAATTTAAAATCAAACTTTGTTTAGACAAGCATCTAATAAGCTTTAATATAGATTTATTGAGTTGGAATTGAAATCAACTCCAATCTTGAAATCTGCACTTTTGATGGGTATTGATGACGGAGTATTGCTTTTCTTTCGTGAAGGTAATAAAATAATCTTAAAAGTGTTCTTTTATTTTTGTACAGAATTTAGATAATTAAACTAAACTTCTGCATTCATTGTGAAATTTAAAATTATTTCGTGAATTTTGTAATTTGAGCCTACCTAGATAGTGAGGGCACAATGGAATCTATCTTAGTGTTTTGAGAAGGTAAACCCCTAATTAATATAACCGTGCATTGCATTAAACTAAACACATGATTTAGGAAACGCATTTGCTACTTCATAAAACAAAAATAAAAATATATAATGAAAGGAAATATTCTTCACCACAATGGACTTATAACGTTATTTTAATATTTTGCGTTGCAAGGAAGCTATCATTATTCTTATATGTCAAATCGAGATAGCGCCCTTTGAAAAAGAAAAAGATAAAAAATTATTTGCATTAGGTAGATTTTTAGCTTTGATGAAGTTGTTCAATGAAAACATCAACGTCTTTGTAAATTAAAATTAAAATGTGATTATTAATTGAGATGACTCACCAAACTGACTTCTCATCCAAGGATAAAGTGGACTGGGCAGGTTGCTATTGTTATTATTATTATTTTGCGCAGCCTGCTGGTTTGGTGGAGGTTGCTGTACCACTTGCTGCTGTTGATGATGAGTCGGCGCTTGTGGAGGTGGCTGACTATTGTACATCATATGTGCCTGCTGCGGATTTGGCGGCGGAGGTGGTGCTGCTTGCTGGGCCTGAGCATGATGCTGATGCGGTGTCATATGATGCTGTTGGTGCCCTGGATGTGGTGGCGGATGATGGGTCATCTCCATTTCTGGCGGACTTTCAGGCCCGCCAATACCATTACTTACAGCCGCTTGCAGTTTGCACGAAGCGTACACCACTGGTGTTTGATGGCCGTTCGCTTGATTCATATGGCCTCCTCCGCCGCCACCACCACCTCCTCCGCCCATTGAACCTGGTGAATCGGCTCGATAGTCCATATTTTGATAGTAACCAGCCGCCCGTATATCCATCCTATCATAAGGTGGAAACCTTGGGTATGGCATACCTTGGGGTGGTTGTCCAGCGGCCGGTGGGCCACCATAGTGATGAGGTGGTATTCCCTGCCTGAGTACCGTTGGATCACAGGCTGCGGGATCTTCATTACCCTGCGGCACAACGGCCGCCCCATAGTGGTGTTGTTGGTGTGGATGTTCAGCCGACACCACTCCTCCGTTTCTTAGATCAGGCATATATGAGTTGGCAAAGTAAGAACTCATTGTCTCTCAGCTTCACACTGTCTCACTTGTCACTCTGCGCGGCACTCACTAACACTCACACATGACACTTTGTCCGCGCGCACGCCTCAACCGATTTTCGCCTCCTAGTTCCGCCCCTGAAACATATGAAAACATATTATCAGTTTTTGAAATTAAAGATAACACTATATATATATATCAGAAAATCAATTCAAAGACACACACCATGCTAATTGTTATCAGTAAATATTATAAGTTAAATTCAGTTAAAGTCAATGGAAACTTAAAAATATAAGTTGCAAAGTTGAAACTCTGTCTAAGAAAAAAACCACCTTTTGGTTTCATCCATGGCAACATACATCCGACTGTAGTGTTCGAAACTGTATTTTGTGGGGGCAGCTGCAGTCAAAGTTCCAGCAGTTGGACGGATTTATCACCGTGTAACAGGGTGTCAATAGAGTGTATCACGCGGCATCTGTCATTTAGCCTTCTGGGCTCTTTATTATTGTATCGGCACAAAAACACACTATATAATATAATACACTATGTACACAAAGAGCTGTTACAGTGCACGGTTGTTTCTAAACTGATTGACTTGTCGGCTGAAAGGCCAGGGCTTGATTTTTACATGTGTTCCATAATGGAGAACAACCATTTACTATAAAGATTTTTAAAAGAAAATGAAATGGAATGCATCTAGTAGAATATATTAGGTATATTTAACAACATGTTGCTCATTACTGGATACTTAGATGACAGTGAAAAGTCACTCGTCATATTTCGCCATTGGAGAAAGGAAGTGTAAATGAAATGTAGAGAAAGGAAACCAGAAAAAAAAGAAGAAGAGAGATGCTAGAGAAGAGAAAAGAGAATATTAGGGTGACATAGAGGGTCACAAATTCAAATACCCAGAGACTGTAGACTAATGACTGAAATCCTTGCTTAATTACCGGCCATTATTGTGTGCTACTACTTAATGAACGCCCATTTTCTCAAAAAACTATACAGGATCTGATTTTCTAATTGCCTAAAATTAAATAATCATTTTGATTAAAAGAATTGCTTATTCCATTTTTCAATTATTAGATAATAAGTTTGTTGAAAGTATAGTCAGTAAAATTCTGATCATCTTGTTGCAATATGAAATGAATCAGTCATTGCTGATATTTGAAAACTAATAAGATCTTATATGATTGAAATCTTGAATACTTTAATTTATATCTTGCCAAAATCTTCTTTGATTAAATAATAACTTTATTGCAAAAATTCATAATATATTTTATGCTTTAGTTTATTTTTTTTTTCTTTCTTTATTGAGCGTGAATAAAATTTCTCAAAGTAGTAAGCTAAACTCCATAACCCTGAAACTTGACATGGATCTTGATATACTATCGAGACGCAAGGCCCTGATGAAAATATGTAAAC
>JAAEAF010007089.1:0-53034 GCA_011037195.1 Triatoma infestans
TCTTGATATAACGTTTCCTTTAAGTATTTTGGCAATATATTAGATTCATAATTAATATTATATAGACGATACAATCATATAATACATAAAAATGGCACTTTAGAGGAAAACCTAACGGCACGCTTCCAATTAAATTCATTTTCAGACGAAAATGTTTCAAATAATAGTGATAACCCATTTTTTACTGTCTCTTACTCCTAGTAAGAGAAAGTATTGTAATCGTGCCAAATTTACAATATTGAGTTTTCACCGAAAATAACCGTGTTGAGGTCCCCTGAGTCCAAAAAATTGGTTTTTAGAAAATTGTGTGTGTGTGTGTGTGTGTGTATGTACGTGAACAGCATAGCTTAAAAACGAAAAATTGTAGAAAGTTCAAACTTGATATTCGGATTAGGTATCACCATGAGATCTGACAGTATTATCATTATTATTATTACCAACCACAGTTGGGCTATACCCCGGCACTGCAGCAAGTAGAGGCTTATTGTGCCATCCCCGGTAATCTCTAGTAGATGAACTCTCCCTCCTTAAGGAGTTTGTGGGCTTTCACCACCAGATCATTTTGGGCTACTATCTCCTCAGGTCGCAACGTACCAAAGGTCTCGTAACTCAATTTAATTATTGCTAGGCAATCAAATAGCAGGTGGGGGGCCGTTTCCTCCTCCTCCTGACATAAGCTGCACAAGGGTTCCGCGCTTATGAGCCCTACCTTGTGCAGATGCTTCCTGAACTTGCCATGACCCGTAAATAGTCCCGTCACCAGAGCAATCTGGCTCCTTCTCAGACTAAGGGTCATTTGGGTCCTTCGTTTACACAGTCCTGGCATCATCCTTTTACTGTGTATGGCACCTGGGCTCTCCCTCCAGAGCTCTTCATGCTCCCTAATCGCCGCACGAATCGCTCCGCCAGTGATCCCCTGGACAGGCTCTGAACCAATGAACAGAGTATTTGCCCCGTTCCTGGCCAGTTGGTCAGCCGTCTCATTACCCTCAATCCCTACATGTCCAGGCACCCACATCAGCTGTAGTACCTTGTTGTGCCTGAACAGTCTCGACAATGCCTCTCGACATTCCTTCACACTAGGGATGAGGTGGTTCTGTAAGCCTCTAGGGCTTTCAGTGCAGTCTGACTATCCGAGCAAATGCATATGACCTTGCTCCTTGGGGCTCTACGCAGGTTCTCCTCGGCATAGACCTTAATAGCAAATTAAGAAATATTATGGAATGTTGTGCCTGGAATATTGTGGAATATCTGCCCAGCAGCCTCTCAATACGTACCTGTGGGCCCATTCCATACACTCCTGCCCAAGTTCCGCACTCCATCCTAGAACCATCAGTAAACCACAAAGTTCCTGTCCGTTAGCATTTTTCCCACCCGATGGCCCATTCCCTTAGGAACCTACGAATACCCGAAATGAAACCTCGAAGTTGTATAATGGACAAATGCTATCCTGGGCCATGCTTAACACCGGGCCCGGGTTGACCTTTAGCAATATGTCCATGTGTTTGGTTAAGGAGTCACTCTGACTCCAAAGACCATTGTTGCGCAATCTGTATGCATTAGCCCTTGCCTCCCGCTTGCATCATCCGACAATAGGACATCTGTCAAAATTCCTTAACCGGAATTATCACTTTACTTAATGGTTTTTTTGTTGTTTTTTTTCACTATTTTGCAATTTTTTCAAAAAATGGCTCCGAAGATTTTCTTTAAACTTGGTATATCAACTACATATATAGATAGACTACTTTACAACTTTTATTTAAAATATTTCTTTGGAAAAATTCATTTAAGGGTATTTTGGTGGAGGGATAGGGGTTAGGCTTTCCTCTAAAGTGCTATTTTCGTTTACTATACAATTCTATTATATAAATAATATTAATTAAAATTAAATGCATTGTTGAAATATCAAGTTTGAAAGAAATCGGATGATTGGAAGTGCGTTTTTTTTACTGACACGTATTTTTCAGTTTTCTGGTATTTTCATGAAAAAGGGCTCCAATGATTTTCTTTAAATTAGAGATGTTGGAACTACTTATTAAATAGGTTGCATTTCGGGTGTTCCTAGGTTCTAAGGCGGAATGGGCCAAAGGGTGGGAAAAACGCTACCGGACAGGACCTTTGTGGTTTACTGATGGTTCTAGGATGGAGTGCGGAATTGAGCAGGAGTGTGTGGAATGGGCCCACAGGTACGTATTGAGAGGCCGCTGGACAGATATTCCACAATATTCCAGGTACAACATTCCATAATATTCCTTAATTTTTAATTTATTATTAAGGTCTGTGCCGAGGAGAAGCTGCGTAGAGCCCCAAGGTGCAAGGTCATACGCATTTGCTCGGATAGTCAGGCTGCACTGAAAGCCCTAAGCCTTATAGAACCACCTCATCTCTAGTGAAGGAATGTCGAGAGGCATTGTTGAGACTCTCCACGCACAGAGCTACAACTTTTATTTGAAACATTTCTTCTAGTAAAGTAATTTAAGTGGGCTTTTGTGGGAGAGTTGGGGGTTATGTTTTTCACTAAAGTACTATCATACTTGATCATACAATTTTACCATCCAATAAGTATTAATTAGGAATAAATAGATGGCCAAAATTCCGAGGTTTAAGAAAATTAGTAAACCGGAAGTGCTTTTTTTACTGAACATTTTTTTTTTTTTTTTTCAGTTTACAACGAACTCCAATAAATTTCATCAAATTTGGTGATGAACTAACTATAAAATTCGTCCATTAAAATTTTGAAAACTGGAGTAAGAGAAATTTATGTGTGTGTGTGTGTGTGGTCACCAGATTTTTTTTTTTTATGATTTCTCGATATACCGAGTTAAAAAAAAAAAAAAAAAAAAAAAAATGGTTGGACCCGTTTCGAGGAAATTATAAATAAAATCATAGAAAATTTTTCCATTTTTGAGTTATACAAGACACACACACATACGACACTACTTCCACAAAACGGAAAATTTGACCAAAATTGCAATATATAGTATATATATATTTTTTTTTAAAATCAATTAAGCGAAGAAAATAAACAGAGTCTACGCTGAAATAAATATTTATATGGAAATATATTACAATTAAAAACTATAGAATTAATCATTTACATATTCTACTACATATGTTTGGTTAAAAAAAAAGTATTGAATCTATTGGGAATTACCTTCATTAATAGTACCTAGTCAATAGTTACACATTTAACTACGAAAGCGGCCGGAACAAGGTTTATTGAAACATTCCTTCCTAACAAAGGTTACAAAATAAAAAAAATCTGGTGTGAAACACTCACACAACTTTCTCTTACTCCTGTTCTCAAAATTATAATTGACAAAAGTTATAGAATGTGTACCAAATATAACGAAATTTGTCGAAAACTGAAAAAACTGTTCAGTAAAAGCACACTTCCGGCTTACAATTTTCTTAAAACATGGAATTTAGGCCATCTATTTATTTCTAATTAATTTTGTTTGGATGACAGAATTGTATAATCAACTAGGATACCACTTTAGAGGAAGCTGTAACCCCACCCCTCCCCTAAAAGTGCCCTTAAATGAATTTTCCCAGAGAAATGTTTTAGATAAAAGTTATAGACCTTTGTATGTTTAGTTTATATAGGTAGTTTCAAGAAAATCGTCGGAGTCATTTTCGAGAAAATCGCGAAAAAGTGAAAAAATTATTTAGTAAAGTGGTAAAGTAAACGCACTTTCGGTTATGCGATTTTTTTCAAACTCGGAATTTCAACAACATATTTAATTCTAATTAACATTATTTAGATGACAGAATTGTCTAATATACTGAAACAGCAGTTAAGATGAAAACCTAACCCCACCCCTCCCCCAGAAGTGCCCTAAATGAATTTTCCTGGAGAAATGTTTCAAATAAAAGTTGTAGCTCTTGTATGTGTAGTTGATATACCAAGTTTAAAGAAAATCTTCGAGCCATTTTTGAGAACATTGCAAAAACATAAAAAAAACAACTAGTAAAGTGGTACTTCCGGTTGTGGAATATTGACACATAACGCACCGTCAGATCCCATGGTGATACCTAAACATAATATCAAGTTGAACTTTCTACGATTTTTCGTTTTTGAGCTATGCTGTTCACATACATACACACACAGCACACACACACAACAAACCACACACAGACCATTTGCTAAAAACAACTTTTTTTTGGACTCCGGGGCCCTCAAAACGGATACTTCCGGTGAAAACTCGATATCGAAAATTTGACACGATTACAATACTTCCTCTTACTAGGAGTAAGAGAAAGTAATTAATTATAACCAACAATAACAAACAATTATTATGGGTTTAAACAATCACTAAATAATCATTTTTAACTGAAATATTATTGGAAATACTTATTTTCAAGTGGTAAAAGAATATAACCCAACCAACATCATCATCAACTATTATTTGCACCAATTAAATAAATTGTGATATGCTATAGTCAAATTACCAACATCTGTTTTTTTATCTTACATTCTTTCCTACTTTTACTAATATGTATCTTTTTCATTCATTGATTTTAATCGCTTTATTTTTTTAATTGATAAAATATTTTATTATTATTTATTTTTTTTCTTCTTCTTTATTTTATAAATAGTTTTATTTTTTTTAGTTTTTAATATTTTTGTTTTAAATATCTAAATTTGTTGGAGGAGATCTATTGTGTGCCCCCCCCCCCGGTGCCTTCTCAATACACTGTCGGCCTCCGAGCAGTATTCTCTAGCTACAAGGCAACGTTGCCCATCACCGACTCGCTCCTAGGAAGAGAAAATCTAAAGGCAGCATGCTGGATTCGAATTTGGGACCTCCGCGTTGCTAGTCCAACGCGCTACCACTGAGCTAATCCCTTTTTTCTCCCTTGGCTTACGCCAATTAACTATGGGACGGAGATCCTAGTTTTTGTGTATTGTGTTTGTCCTTGTCTGTAGAGTGTACAGTGCATGGAGTATAAGTATATTGCATACTTTTCTGACAAAGTGCATGGAGTACACTAGTATGCAACAAGATACCCCTTGCGGACTTTTAAATATCTAACTGGTCCTAAAATTCGTTCGTTTTATATATATATAAAAAATCGTTTAGTTTTAAACGAATGAATGAATTTTAAAATGTTAGTTTAATCGTTGTTTAATTTCATTTAGATTTATTTTGTGTATCTTATTTTTTATTTTTTGTATATTCTTAATATTTTGGTTAGTTAATTGTGAAATAAGTCTCCCTCCAACAACAGAGTTTAAAGATTAGACCCCCGCGTCCACTGTAAGAAAAGAATTTGCCCTTTAACAACCCAAACACGAGTTTTCCCACCCATCTGGCCACATCCTTTTACCTAGTTTAAGAGTTTAGTATTTAAGAATACACCTCAGTTAGTGTGAAACTAAGTCTCTGTATGAGTCTGTGTTGGCACACTGTCTGAAGAACGCATCCTGAAGATGGGCGAACGCCCGAAACCGGTCGATGACCACAAAATGAAGCAGGCTACCACGGAAAATGTCTCTAATATTTTGTTCGTTGATCCTTTGGAGGTATAAAGACAAGTACCTCGGAATAACTGTGGGGACAAAGTGAATTTTGGAAAAATTATTATAAGAATTTTGTTCTCGTTACTGTCACGCATCTCAAAAATGACCACACAAAACAAATTCCTACTGTAAAAAGTCGTCATCAAACTGATGTTACTTTATGCTTTCTCCGGCTGGAGCCTGACTACTAACAGTAACATAAAAAAATAAACTTCAGATAACCCAGATCGAATTCCTAAGACTTGCGACTGATTCACCACGACATATCAAAACCCCAGTTTATTCCTTCATCCCAAAATCGTCTCCTGAAACTCCTCTCCACTCTAGATTGTCATTCTAATCCACTCTGCCGCAAAATAGGCAACAACCTAAGGATCCCTCCATACATTACAGGCATAAAAGATTGAAACACATCCTCTTCTAATTTTTTCCTAAACTGCAGGTTTTTTTCCCTTTTTCCCTGCATATTGTTCCCTCGCCTTATCCCAAAAATCATTATAGAAACAATGTAGGAAGGTTATAATGTCAATATACATTGAAATTTCTATTTATTATTATTTGTCAACATTATATTGTATTCACTGCAGTAGAGAAAGTCGCCTGAGTGACACCAAATTTTTTTTTCTTTTTTCTTACAAGGAGATTAGCTGTAATAAATAATTTTATCTGCCATTAGAAGTGCAATCATACTGACTTATTTAAATTAATTATCTGGATTTATTTTTCAGATATCCATATATAATTAGTTAGGTAACACCTTAGAATAAGATAAGATCATTTTATAATAAATTATTTTCATATGAAAAAAAAAAAAAAAAAACATTAATATCTTAAATATCAAAATTCTTATCACTTCAGTATTGAAGATTATGGTGAAATCTATTTATGAAAGGATAAGACTTTAAAGCACAGTGAGAAAGTGCTTTAAGTAAAAGTGTAGTAAAGCTGAGCTTTAGCAACTCCCAGAAATCCCTTCGTCGTTTGTGCAGACTGTTTGTTGTTACTTTCCTCTCCGCTTGTCATTCTTGTGCTGACGTTTACTTGGGACACATTGGTTGGGAAGGTTTTTCCACTCAGACAGCTTTCAAACATACACCCACCTACCCCCAGCAGTGTGCCTTTCGCTGTACAGACGCACGCGCTGTCTCTCACTCTCTCTTACACACGCATACTCTTTCCCTCACTATTCAAGCATTCAAGCATGTAACCCTTCATACCCAGCAACACCGACCGGCTGCTGCCACATCCATTTCTGAACTACAAGGACCAGCCATCTACAAATACCTCCTTTCAACCGTTATCATACTTTGACCGATGGTCCGCATCATAGAAAATTGATTTCCAGTTTCTCAGTTCTCCTCCTTTCTTTAGATCATTATATAACACGTAATAACAATATTTAGTAATAATAATAATAATAATAATAATAATAATAATAATAATAACAAAACATTTGTAATAGTTTATAAACAAAGTATAAACCTATTTTTCTCTTTTTCTCTTACAACTGTTTTATAAATCAGGTCCGGGTCTTGTCAAAACTTTTTACCGGAAATATAGGTTTGACCGATTTTTATGAGGATATGATATTTCAAAAATAAAAAAATCGTAGAAGCTTCAAATTGAAAAATTGAATTTAGGTCTGAAGGATTCGATTAAAATTCGTCAATCAGAAGTGCGTTTCTATTAGTTGTTTTTTTTTTTATAATCTTTTTGCGATTTGCGACACAAAAGGACTTCAACGATTTTTCTTTGAACTTTGTATTCTAGCTAGAGGAAGTAAGTAACAATTACTTTTATGCTTGAAAGGATAAGACTTTAAAGCACAGTGAGAAAGTCATTTTATCTCAAGAAAAACTGGTTTTTAGTTTGGTAGAATCCTCAAAAAAAGACGTTACAGTCTGATGGAGTCCTACCACCAATTTAACAGAAAATTAATTTAAAACAACTGCTAGTATTTCCAAATTTAATGGAAATAGGTCAATTGTAAATCTGCCTATGCATGATAGGTTTTTTTTTTAATATTTTTTTTCATAAAGTGGTCCAACGATTTAATGCTAAGTAAATAGATATAAACCTATTACATTTATATGGACAATTTTTTTCAGAAAAATTTAATTTTAATGTAGTCTTGGAGAATCTGTGACATTAGATTTGATGTGTTATTGCCGCTGACTTCCGGTCTACAATGAAATCAAATCGATGGATTTAGATTCTGTGAGGGATGGGCTATTGAGCCTATGGCCACCACGATCCTTATAGGTTTATTATGGCACCACATGTTTAGAGTACCCTCTTCAATCCTGTGTATTTAATTAGTCTTAGAAGACTGAAGAGAGATTCATGGATGAAACTTGACATCTCAAAGAGGCGAAATTTCAGCCGTACAAGCCCCTCACACTGACATAGTTACGTACTTTGTCAGTGTGAGGGGTGGCCTTCACGCCCATATCAGACATTTATATGCAGTTATATCCGAAGAGAGGGATCCAAAGCAGAGAGAGAGAGAGAGAGAGAGAGAGACAGGGTCACTCTCTAGTTTAGGCCAGACTAGGTGTGGGAGAATCTGTTTAAATACAGTTTCGTGAGCCATACAGGGGAGTCTTCCAACTGTCTTGCAAGAGTTCATACAGCAGTAGCAGCGCGTCAACAACCCTTTTCTTTTCACTCTAGTCTGGCCTAAACTAGAGAGTGATCCTGTCTTCTCTCTCTCTCTCTCTCTCTCTCTCTCTCTCTCTCTCTCTCTGTCTGCTTTGGATCCTTCTCTTCGGGTTCTATTACAGAGATATTAACTCAGCCGCGTTGACCCGGATTTTTTCGTTTAATCAATTAAAAATGGAAAAACTCGGTTGCAGTTAAAACACGGCACGGAACTCGCATCCTGCGTCAAAATCTATGGTCATTAGCGCCCGGAGCTTTCTCAGTGCACTGTCGGCCTCCGGACAGTGTTCTCTCGTTATAGACAATAGATATCCATCACCAGACAGTGAGCTGTAGAGGCTTCTAGGAAGAGAAAATCTAGGGTATCCAGTATTGCTGGACACGAAACCGGGAATTCCTGGTTACTTGTCCAGCGCGCAACCATTACGCTAATCCCTCCCTTGCGTCGTACTTACAAGAATTAGCATATGTGAATTCTCTTCTTTTTTTTCTTTTTTTTTTTGCGAAGTTTAGAACATTTGTGTTTCTGGAATAATAAAAATTATCTCTTAAGCACTAAGGATGGTTTAATGCTATTGGCACTCTTTTCTGAACTACAGTTTAATCTGGATGGCTGTGCTTGTTAAATCTAGAGCGGCCAGTGAAGAATCCTAAAATCATTCGTATGGCCACACAGCCATGTTGGTGTAGTTCTGCGAATAATCCTGGGCGAACAGCTCGTTATTTGTAAACTTCTTCACCTATTCCTGTCCTGCAGTTTTTACTCACTATTCTTGTAATCTATCGTTCACTTTACTACGCAAGAAGAAGTAAAAAGGAATTCTGTTAACATAGATGTTTGAAATGAAATCCTATTAAATAAGAGTTGAGGTAAATCAAAAAAATTATATGAATAGGGATAACCCATAAGAGAAATTATATATTATAGACGTAGAAAATATACCATGTAGATGGGGAGGTCTGGAAGGGATGTAGCCTATACAATGGTTAATAGGGAATAGGAGGCATATCCTAATGAGAATGACACATACGGACATGGACTATAATCAGTTCTAATGAATCATTAGCGTAGCCGGGGCAAACGGCCAGTCCGACCCTAGAGTATTGCTCCTTTTTGTGTGCGTGTATGCGTGTGTGTACGGTGTGCCTGTACACGTGTGGATTGGCAGCATTCAGTATATAGATAAGTATGCGTGGGTGTGTGTGTGTGTGTTTTTGTGTATGAATGGGATAGGGAGTCCAGTTTAGGCTGATAGGGAGTATAGGGAGGAAGCCGATAGAGATGCATAGAATTGACATCAGTATATTCTAGCACATATGACCTGCAACTAAACTCCATGGAGAACTAGTTTTCTGTGTGTATGTATATATATATATATATCTGTCTGTTTGTATGTGTTATGTCGTACCGTATATATTTGGTAGTAAATATGGAAATACCCTTACTCCTTCTCTCTCTCTCTCTCAAAACCTCTCTTCAATATTGTGAGTATTCCTGAATCCTGCCCATTCTGCTACACACTCTTCGTATGTATGCATGTACGTGGTGTATGCGTGCGTGTGTGCAGCAGCATCAAAGAGCGTCGTACAGTAAACTCACCCACATATAAACCAACACCCAACACACACCAGTTTCCCCAAACACACCAGTACAAACTTATTTGAGTGAATAAATCAATATACACAGAGTGAGTAAGAGAGAATGAATGGATACGAGTGGAATTGAACAGACAGACAGACTGTACAGAGAACTATACTGGCACTTATGAATATGCAAGATGAAATATTATCAAAGCTGTATACGAAAAGTGGATTTCACTATATAACCATATGACTGTATATACTAACTCCTAGGCTACCTGTATTTTATAAGATAGAAAAGTATACAACGAAACTTTATAGAATATTCCATCCTTCCCCCCTCCCCCCCACAAAAAATATTACAACAAGAAAAAAAATATATATGCCATATTATTCTACTTCTATTTCTTTGTGAACCTTCCATAATACTTCAAATATATTTTATTCTAGTCCTAAAATGCAATAAAGTGTGAAATATGAAATTTTTGCCTTATGCAATATGACTTGAGTGAGGTGGGGGGGCTTGATTCTTTCTTTTCAAGATTCTCTTAGAATCTTCGTTTCAATGTTTTATAAGATGAACAATTCAGAATATGTTCTTAAAAGAAAAGTTAGATACAAATCTAAAGTGATGTATTTTTTTTTTTTTTTTTAGTATTCATGATTCCCTTTTATACCAGGGTTTTTCTTCATGATGCGTTTATACCAAACTTGATTGTCCATTAGATATTATGAAAAGTTGGTGAAGCCAAGGATGCTGTATGCAGCGGTGGTGTGGTGGTCTGGCTCCTTGGTGGGGAGGAATAGCAAAAAGCTGTTGGGAGTACAGCGTACGGCCTGTTTGGCTATTACTGGCGCGATGAGAACGACACCGACGGTGGCATTAGAGATGCTGCTGGGGCTAATCCCCCTTCAGTATGTGGTAGTGGGAGAGGCAATGAAAGGGTACCTCAGAATGAGGTGCAAGGGAGAATGGGTGAGAACCTTCCGGGGGGATCACACTAGGATTGAGGACAAAATTTGGCGAGTAAACCGATTCTTGCTATCCAAACTTGATGAGACGAGCAAGAAATGGGGATTTGAGAGAGATTATGAGATTACGATTGGCAGTATAGGAGATGATAACCTTACGAGGCCAACGGAGTCGGGCAGCGGCATTATTCGTTGCTATTCAGATGGCTCTAGGCAGGAGGGTACTGGCCTGTCGGGGGCGGGAGCCTGGTTTCAGGAACTGGATAAAGAGAGTTCGGTGGCCTTGGGTGGCTTGGCCACTGTTTTTCAGTCTGAGGTGGTGGGCATCATTGAATGCTGCCACCTGGTGGGGGAGTGGCAGGGAGAGTTCAAGGAAGTGCGGATTTTCTCGGACAGCCAAGCCGCACTAAGGGCTTTGAGTAAGCCTTGGTGGAGTTCGAAATTAGTGGGAGAATGTCGGAGGAAGCTCAACGCTTTGGCTCGGAGGGGTAAGGTGCATCTCTATTGGATACCCGGACATGCGGGAATAGAGGGCAATGAGAGGGCGGATCGGCTGGCCAGGGAGGGATCATCATTACCATTCTGTGGTCCTGAACCAGCCCTGGCCGTTACAAAGACGTTTCGCGACAAACAGATTAGACTTTGGGAGACGAGAGCTTTGGAGAAATGCTGGGGGGACACGCAGGGGTGCCTCCAAGCTAAAAGATTTATAAAGGCAGGTAAGCAGAGAATTTCGGAGTATCTCCTGTCTCTTAGCAGGACGGGTTTGAGGACCTTTTGAGGACCTTGGTAGGAATAGTGACTGGACACACTTGGGTGTCCAGTCACTTGTTTAACATAGGAAAGACGCGGAGTCCCATTTGTCAGAACTGTGATGACGGAGTTAGGGAAACGGTGTATCACTACTTATGTCAGTGTCCCCGTTTCGCTGGAACTAGGTTTCGTATATTTGGGAGGACACCACTCTCGCAGGATTGTCTAGGCGAGTTGGAGTTTAGGGATATCTTGAGATATTGTAGATTAACCGGCAAGTTACCGGGGGAGACTAATTAAGGGGTTACGGGGGGTATCGGGGGGATAAGAGCCATATAGGCTTAGGTCCCGCGCCTTTGGGCACCCGTTTCCGATAATAATAATAATAAAACCAAACTTGATTGTAAAAGACATTTACGCATAGGTGCCGCGAGAAATAATTATGAATACCAGTGTAAATAAATAAACTTGAACAGTAAAAAAAAAAAAAAAAAAAATCTGGTGTAAAACACTCACACAATGTCCGGCGGAAAACGGATATTTCCGGTGAAAACACGATATCGAAAATTTGACACGATTACAATACTTCCGCTTACTTAGGAGTAAGAAAAAGTAAAAATTATGGTTGTACAATTCCGCGCCAAAAACAGATTCACCTTAAAATATCATAGTTTAAAAAAAAAAAAAACAGATATTTCTGTCGTAAAAAATCTGGCTAAGCTTGAATTACATTATATATAAAGGTGGATGGTTATAATAACTGTTTACGTCACAGTGCCATTTGTTCTCAACTACTAACATAAAGCTTTTGATTAAAAAAAAAAAAAATCTGGTGTGAAACACTCACACAACTTTCTCTTACTCCAATTCTCAAAATTATAATTGACAAATTTTACAGTTTTGTGTACCAAATTTAATACAATTAATCGAAAACTGAAATATGTGTTCAGTAAAAGCGCACTTCCGGTTTACAAATTTTCTTGAAATCTTGCCCATCTATTTATTTCTAATTAATTTTGTTTGGATGGTAGAATAGTATAATCAACTATGATTGCACTTTAGAGTAAAACATAACCCCCCCCCCAACTTCCTCCCCTAAAAATACCCTTAAATAAATTTTCCCAATGAAATATTTTAGATAGAAGTTGTAGATTTTTGTATGTTTAGTTTATATAGGAAGTTTCAAGAAAATCGTCGGAGTCATTTTGTGAGAAAATTGCGAAAAAGTGAAAAAACAAAAAAAAATCATTTAGTAAAGTGGTAATGTAAACGTATTACCGGTCATCTGATTTTTTTTTTTCAAACTCAGAATTTCAACAAAATATTTAATTCTAATTAATATTATTTAGATGACAGAATTGTATAATAAACTGTAATAGCACTTTAGAGGAAAACCTGACCTCATAACCCACCCCCACACACACCCCAAAGTACCCTTAAATGAATTTTACCAGAGAAACGTTTTAAATAAAAGTTGTAGATC
Organism: Triatoma infestans; assembly: GCA_011037195.1. Taxonomy (NCBI): domain Eukaryota; kingdom Metazoa; phylum Arthropoda; class Insecta; order Hemiptera; family Reduviidae; genus Triatoma; species Triatoma infestans. Next base: position 12,975 of record JAAEAF010007089.1, read on the forward strand.
TTTAAAAGCTTAGTTGATATTCGATGTTTCAAGAAAATCGTCGAAACCATTTTCGACAAAATCGTAAAGAAGTGAAAAAAAAAAAATTTGGTAAAGTGGTACTTCCGTTTAAGGAATTTTGACACATAACTTACTGTCAGATCCCAAGGTGATACCTAAACGAAATATCAACTTTGAACTTTCTGCGATACTTCGTTTTCGAGCTATGATGTTTACATACATACATACATACACAGACCATTTTCTGGTGAAAACTTGATAGCGAAAATTTGATAAGATTACAATACTTCCTCTTACTAGGAGTTGAAAGGAATAGATTCGAGTTAGCTTTAAGTCTTGTTTTTTCTCAGTGCCTCAAGTGAAGGATTCTTGTACACTGGCGGTCAAAAAAACCGGCGCACCTTGAATTTTACGTAAAAAGTGTAGTTTAACGAAATGTTTTTGAGCCTGAAGTAATAACAGGTATATGACAGGTCAAAGGGCATTACTATGCTTTAATCCTTTTGGGGAAAAGTTCATAATTCTCTCTAGGATTAACGTTAAATAAAATATGAACTTTATCAGTCTGTCTCCAGTTACACATTCAGTCGTATTGAATTTTCATTAGTGCTTTTTTTTTTCTTGAGAAACAATATTTTTACGAAAGTAAAATGGTTTTGGATGCCGTGGTAGTCGCTCGGATTATTGCTTTGGTTGAGGACGGCTGAAGCCAGCGATACGCGGCCAGAGTCCTCAAGCTGCCTGAAACAACGGTTCGGCGGGCAGTCCAGAGATACCGGGAGACAGGAAGCTACACTAGGAGGCCGGGATCAGGCCGTCCAAGAGCGACAGGTCCAGCTGATGATCACTTCGTTGTTATGCAGACCCTCAGAAACCGCTTCCAGACATCTGTTGGAGTCCTCTCACCGACTGCGTGTCGTTCGGGGTACAGATGTCAGCCCGCGAACAGTACGGAGAAGGCTTGCTGAACTTAACCTGTATGCTAGGGTCCCCGCTTCCGGCACTCTACTCACTGCAGCACACCGAGCAGCTCGCCTCCACTTTTGTAGAGAACATGCCGCCTGGACTGTAGGTGATTGGGCCTCTGTTCGGTTTTCTGACGAGTCCAGATATAGCCTAAATCGTGCAGATGGATGAGTTCGAGTGTGGAGAAGACCAGGTGAGCGATATGCTCAGAACAATATAGCGGGAAGAATGCAGTTTGGAGGAGGTTCGGTGATGGTTTGGATGGAATATGTTTAGAGGCAAGGACAGACCTCCATGTGTTCCGATGGCCGACGCTCAGTGCACATCACCGACATCCTCGAGGAATATGTGATACTTTTTGGCTCGTTTATTGGCCCCCATTTCCTTTTTATGCAGGATAATGCCCGGCCGCACATTGCAAATGTTGTACGGGACTACCTGGATGAGGTTGTGTGCGCACCTTGAAGTGGCCAGCTCGCAGCCCGGACCTCAATCCTATTGAGCATGTTTGGGACCAGCTTGGAACGTCCATCCGTCGACAATAGAACCCTCCATGTGACCTCCAAGAGCTGAGGACTGCCTTGGTACGTCAATGGGATCAAATTCCTCAAGATCAGGTAGCCAACCTTATTCGCAGTATGCCTACAAGAGTACAGGCCGTTATACAAGCAAGGGGAGGCCACACTCGCTACTAGAGACTCAAATTTCATTAATTAAAAAAATTTAGAGGTGTTATTTTTTGTTTAAAAGTGTTGTTTACCAATGTTCATTTGATTGATATTTTACATTATAGATTTTTTTTTTTAATGAAGTTTTATTATTTTTCCCTTTATTTGTGGTATCCTACAAACAGAATATATCGGACTATAATCAGGTAAAAAAAAATTACAAATTTTCTCCTGTTGGACAAGAAATAACGACGAAATTCAAGGTGCGCCGGTTTTTTTGGCCGCCACTGTATATAAAAGAAAGCTGAATATCATGTTGAAAAATGAAATCTTGATATGTTTCAAGTACTAGTGTGGTTTAAAAGTAAAGCAGCAGATCATCAAATTTCATGCCTTAATGTAACCATCCTGAATGAAGAATGGATGATAAACGTCGAACATATTTTCCTTCCTTTCCAACAGAAATGTATGAAAGGTTGAGAGATCCATATATAAAGAAATTTCTGCTGTTTTTGAGAACCTAATTTTAAGAGGAGCAAGAATTTGGGATGGGCTGCAATATGAATGTACTGACGTATCCCTGGATATATTTTGGATTTATGGTAAAGAAGAGGTATCCTATCATTCATAGAAATGTAATAAATATTGCTGCAGTTTTTAACGTCTTACACATGTGAGCAGGCTTTTTCTTGTTTGACAAGCATTTAGTTTGTAGTGGGAGTTTCAGGGGTTTAAAATTAATAACTAAATGCTATTACTACTGCACTATAATTAATATATGTATAAACTAATGATTCTAAGGACTTGACTTAAGAGATTAAGGGACAGGAAGAGAAAACTAAATGAGAGGCAAGTGTGTGATGTGTAGATTGGATGTTTGTCGTTGGCTGGTAGCACAGAAGGTGTCTTCTTTATTGAAGATGGTGATAGAATGGGACATCTACTGTCCTTTTTACTTTCTCTTACTCCTAGTAAAAGGAAGTATTGTAATCGTGTTAAATTTTCGATATCGAGTTTTCACCGGAAATATCCGTTTTGAGGTCCCCTGAGTCCAAAAAGTGGTTTTTAGCAAATGGTGTGTGTGTGTGTGTGTGTGTGTGTGGTGTGTTGTCGTGTGTGTGTGTATGTATGTGAACAGCATAGCTCAAAAACGAAAAATCGTAGAAATTCAAACTTGATATTACGTTAGGTATCACCATGGGATCTGACGGTGCGTTATGTGTCAATATTCCTCAACCGGAAGTACCACTTTACTAGTTGTTTTTTTTACGTTTTTGCAATTTTCTCAAAAATGGCTCCGAAGATTTTCTTTAAACTTGCTATATCAACTACACATACAAAGAGCTACAACTTTTATTTGAAACATTTCTCCAGGAAAATTCATTTAAGGGCACTTCTGGGGGAGGGGTGGGGTTAGGTTTTCATCTTAACTGCTGTTTCAGTATATTAGACAATTCTGTCATCTAAATAATGTTAATTAGAATTAAATATGTTGTTGAAATTCCGAGTTTGAAAAAAAATAGATAACCGGAAGTGCGTTTTTACTGAAATATAATTTTCAGTTTTCTGGTATTTTCTCGAAAATGGCTCCAACGATTTTCTTTAAACCAGCGTTGTTAACTATACATATAAAGAGCTACAACTTTTATTTGAAACTTTTCCCCTGATAAATTCATTTAAGGGGACTTTTGGGGGAGGGGGGTTATGTTTTTCTTTAAAATGCTATCACAGTTGATTATACAATTCTGTCATCCAAATTGAAATAACTAGAAATTAATATATGACCCAAATTCCGAGTTTCAAGGAAATTAGTAAACCGGACAGTTTTACTGGACAGTGTTTTCACTTTTCGACGAATTTCATTAAATTTGGTACACTAACTATAAAATTTGTCAATTATAATTTTGAGTACTGGAGTAAGAGAAAGTTGTGTGAGTGTTTCACACCAGATTTTTTTCCTTCAATAGAGACAGATACCTGAGGTAGAGGAAGCAGGACGGTACTTGGTTGGCTTCGTTTGAAGATACGACCACGGCGTTCCTTGCGGATAGCAGATGTAATGTTATGGTGATGTTGTAGTTTGTAGTGGCTTAAGCGGTTTTGTATAAGGGCTTGTATGTATATACGGTTAAGAGAGAAGTATTAGTAATAATTAAGAGATCACACTGCTTTTATAAATACATATATTATTCTTTAAGCAAGTTTAAGTATATTACAATATCACACTGTATCTTAATAAAATAACGTTTATCTAGAATAAAGGCAAATATCTATCATTGGCACTGAGCAATTCCTGAAATGTTCTGGCTTTGGAAGCAGAATTGCGACTTAGTTGATGGAAGGCTGAGTTTAGACTGTCTTTTTTGAACTATTTGAAAGCTGATGGCTCTCTCTATTCTTTGGAATTGCTCTCTCTCTAGCGGGGGAATTTTCTTGTACAAAGATTTACCCTAACGGGATTTTGTGCCTTTGTTTTTCTATTTGCCATGATCCCAATTTACAGTACCTGTCACTAAAGTACACTTTTTTTGAATTTAAATTCACAGTCTAATATATTAACAAAATTAGATAAATTATTTTTAAAAACTATTATTTTTCATTTCGTACTTCCACTACACAGGGAACTAATCTGAAGTATGATATTGCCCATCACAAGTGCAAGGACAGAAATCACCTCCTTTCTGTTGAAGATGAAACATATGTCTATTAATCTAATTAATATTTTCGTAGCAAAAGGCACGTATCGTTTCAATTTTAGAGAAATCAAACTTTGTTGAATCTTATCATATTTATTTCAAAAATAACAAATCATTGGCATACATTTTTTTTTTATATTACTTTTATTTGACATCCGATTTTTTTATTTATTTATTTTTGTTGAGATGCATCAACATCTATAGTTATGGGCGCCCTGAGCCTCTTCGCCGGCACCCTGTGCATTGCCGGCTTCCGGCCAAAGTTCAGTGGTTACAGACATTTTTCACACCAAACAGAACAAAGAAGAAAAATCTGCTAAAAAGAAAAAAAATCTAAGGGTAGCACTGGACTAGAAACCGGGCCCCCCCCCGTGTGGAAATCCATGCGCTAATACTTTCCCTAATTTATTCTATTCTTTTAAAAATTACAAATACGATAAACTTTAATTTTATAAATTCAGAAGTAATAAGGAAATATAGGGAAGGGGTAAGCTCAGTTGTTAGCGTACTGGACTACCACGCGGAGGACCTGGGTTCAATTCCAGCTATCTGCACTTAGATTTTTTCTTCCTAAGAGCCCCTACAGTTCATTGACAGGTGATGGACAGTATTGTCTGTAACGAGAGAACACTGGCCGGCAGTGCACTGAGAAGGCTCAGGGCGCCAATGGCCATAATAGATGTTGATGCGCCTTAAATTAAAAAAAAATAATAATAATAATAATAATATGGAAATATACTAACAATGATATAGAATAATGATTATGTAGGTTTTCCTGTCCATATACTTATGGACAAAAAAAACTTGACATTGATAAGAAACAGAAATACTTCGCATTAAATTTCAAACTATTTATATTTTTTGTTCTTAAATTAGTTTATTTAATAATACTTTAATGATTTTTTTAAAAAATAAACACAATTAGATTGAGATCAGAAATTTCTACCCACGAATTTCAACATTAATTTTTAGGAAAATTAATTAAATCAAAATGATTTTACGTAAATTTATGAACTTGAAAAGCATTAGAGCGATAAATTAAAATTTAGTGATTGTTACACCTGGTTTTCTTCCCAATAGCGCTTATTGTGCCTCTGGCATTGCGTCATATATGAAGTCTCCTAGGCATGAAATAAATAAGCGACCGAATTTCTTGCGAAACAGTAGGAATTTGGAGCTCTTCTCCAGGTCGACTGGAGGTGGGCGGACAATATCTAAACACGTCTTCCAATATGTTCTGCAGTGTTCATATCAGAGAAAACTTACCGGTCCAATTCATTGTGAAATTGCTATTTGCTTCATGTATTGTGTGACAACTATAGCATTATATTGGATTAGCACAAAGTTGTTTTAAATAAATAAACCAAATAGCGTCACAGCTTCTAGAAGAACTTCTTCAATATGCTTCAATATGTGCGGTCAAAGCTCCGTTTGTATAACAATCAGATCGTTAATGGGCATAGATGTTATTCCATCCCACACCATAAATGATTACCATTCGAAAGGCTATGAATTCACGCATGGCATGCCATGGAAAAGATCCTTCGTCACATACCATCTCATCAACTTACTGCTATCAACGGAACAGTGATTTTACTGTGTAGAAAACAGCTCTCTATTGATCAAGTCTCCAAATAAGGTAAGAGCTATGAAATGATCGTCTCTAGCCATTGTCCAAGGAGATCGATCCAGAAACCTGTAATCGCTGTAGTCCATCATTGTATGCAGAGCGTGGCAAACCGAGGACTTGGGCTATGTAGTGGACACTTCGCCTCGTTATGATGCCCGGACGAGATGTTTAAAACCATTCTCGACTTAAGACCATTATTTTTCAAGAACAAATTACTTAATTAAATTTTAACATATAAGAAAAAAAAAATTGAATTAATAATGAACTTATTATTTGAACAGATGTTTGAACTAAGCTGTTTGAACATCCAGAAGCGAATATCTGTTGATTTACTTTACTTAAATCTCAAGAGTATTTGAAGAATCAATTAATAAACGTAAACAACAAACCAATAATGCTGATAGCGAGATGTTTATACCGGCATTGGCCAGAGGAGTTTTTTAAAGAAAAAAGAATTCGCTCTACTTATTAATTAAAGAATTATTTTTATTTAAAAAACTCCTTTGGCCATTGCCGTATAAACATCTCGTAATAATCTTTAGGCCTGACGATTTGAAAACCATTTCAATAATGCTTATGTTTTATCTTTGAATTTAATTTATATGAACTTTGAAAGTTTGGTCCCCTAGCAATCCAATGATAGTTAATAAGGATAAAACTGTTTGCCAGATATTCACTTTTCTACGAAGGCACACGAGTTCATTATTAATTATGAAAATGTCCAAATTGAGCGAGTGTACTTCATCAAGTACCTAGGGTGTACCTTGGATACCAAGCTGACCAAGAAACCACATGTTGAATCTTTAGCACGCAGGAGAAAATAAACTGAGATTATTTCGTCGTCTCACAGGGGTCAAATGGGAAGCGTCCAGCGAGATGCTGTCAAAGGCATTAAGAACTATATAAGGCCAACACTTGAGTATGGACTGGCGCTTATTAGTTACCGTGCCAGAGAGTGTAATATCTACCATAGACATGGTACAAAATAAAGCTTCGAATTTTATGCGTTACTGCTGGAAGCACGCCAGTTGGCCAAAGTTTCGACAAATATATTGCCCTTATCCAAGGCTCTTAAAAGAAAAATATAATAATATTTAAAACATGACATTTAAAGCAGAAAAATTTAATAAACGAACTAATAAATGGAAAATGTCCAAAGCCCCCCCATCAGTATAATTTATTATAATAAAATGAAATCTTTAGTTTTTGTAAAATTGTAGAATTTTTTATTTTCTAAGACGGAACCACACTATTCTCTTCTATGGTACTAAGGGCACCTAAATATTTAGCAAAAGAAACTGAAATTTACGATTAATTCCATTCATACTTGTATGCAAAACAGCATAATCCATGCAAGGTTTCAATAGAATAGAAATAAGAAGAAGGGCGGAATAATACCAATACGGCCCACAATTACCGCGACCCAAAAGGATCTATCGGTAAGCCCTTAGGCTTAGGGCTATATAGATATCCAGGTCTGATAGTAACAAGTACGACAAAAGCGCTAGAGAGACACCTCCTACAGCTACTGTACAACCACCTCCTACAGCTCTTGCCAACACCCTGCAAAAGTGGAGGATATGGAGCAGGTGTCTCTTCCTCAAACAAACAAAATCTGCAATGACCACTGTTCGACCGCTGTACAGTATTTAAATTTCACTCCATGAGAAGGCTTCTAATTTATTTGCTCGGAGAGGGGGGGGGCCCTACAGTTTTTGTTGATACATCAGGCTATAGTGGTTGTGGTCAGTTCCGCAGAGCTGGAAAACCGGTCGATGACCTTAAAAAAGAAGCAGGATATCACGGAAGATATTTCTGATATATCAGGCTATGATTTGAATGTATAGATGGCTCCGAAGATTATGGCGGAAGCAATCGAAGAAAATGAAATCACAATGATTGCGGAAGCTTAGAAAGCACAGTATTACTTGAAAACAGAATAGTCAGAAAAATCCTCAGTTATCTCAATTGAATTTAATACCATCAAATAGTGATCTAAAAACGTCTTCTGGTTATTGGATTTGCACTCCCCCGCCATAAGCCATTATTAATATATAAACAATGATAATAACAATAATATGGCGCTAATGATCACGGCAGTGTCGATGCGCCAAAAAAAAAAATTAATAATAAAAAATAACAATAGTACCCCTATTATGCCCGTCTCCATCTCAAATCTCTGATCATGCCTTAATGAGTATTACACCATTAAAAAAGTTTATTAACTTGACAAAGTGAAGGGTAAAGTTTATTTTATTAATCATTTCCCTAGTGTATACTTTGCTTTATCCATGAGGGAAAAATGTAAACTTATGGAGGGAAAACAACACTACAGCTTGCTTAATGAATGCAGAAACTTTTTTTGCTTGTTTTTTTTATAAAAAATTGTATTATGTATATATTAATGCGGTTTATAACATTGATTTGAATGAGAAACATGGTTATTATTGTTTTTGGTTTTCCCAGAAAAAAAAAACTACTTCTGGAATATATTTGACGAAGATCTGGAGACAAAGATGCAAAACAACAGTTGGGTAAGTATTGCGATTGTGTCAGATTTTTGGAAATTCAGTTTTTAATTATGAAATCCATGTTTTGAGGTCCTATATATTGTAACGCAACCACTGGTGCCATCTAGGAGAGAAAGCAGGTACCTCAAGTTCTCCTAGTGGCCGCTAGGAAGCGTTGGCGGCGCGCTCTAGCCCTTTCTAGAACAATCTATAACCTTCTAGACCCTTCTACACCGGTATAAATAGTGGGACCACAGAGAGTTTAGAGAGTTTTCTTGTTACAAACGAAGTGTACGTTTGTGAAAAGGATATACAAAGTGAACTTTTGTTGGTTTAAACTGTGAATTAATTATTATTAAGTGTTGTATTATCATTTTTTTTATTTTTTTTTAAGGCGTCTCAACATCTGGGGTCATTTGCGCCCGGAGCCTTCTCAGTGCACTGCCGGCCTCCGGACAGTGTTCTCCCGTTACAGACAACACTGTCCATCACCGGACAGTGAGCTGTAGGGGCTCCTAGGAAGAAAAAATCTAAGGGTAGCACAGCTGGATTCGAACCCGTGAATCTCCGCGTTGCTAGTCCAGTGCGCTACCACTGAGCTAATCCCTTCCCTTTGTATTATCATGTTTTGAGGTCCTACATATTGTAACGCAGCCACTGGTGCCATCTAGGAGAGAAAGCAGGTACCTCAAGTTCTCCTAGTGGCCGCTAGGAAGCGTTGGCGGCGCGCTCTAGCCCTTTCTAGAACAATCTATAACCTTCTAGACCCTTCTACACCGGTATAAATAGTGGGATCACGGAGAGCTTAGAGAGTTTTCTTGTTACAAACGAAGTGTACGTTTGTGAAAAGGGTATACATAGTGAACTTTTGTTGGTTTAAACTGTGAATTAATTATTATTAAGTGTTGTATTTGTAATTTATTGTGTAAAACAATAAATTGGATTTTGTCTTATTGAAGTTTAGACTATTTTATCGTTACGAACCCACTTAGAACTAGTTGCAGTAGCTAGTTCAGAGGGAAAAACATTACAATATGTATAAAGACATCCAATATAACCACCAACCAGTACGATTCAACCAGTTCGATTGGTTTTAAATTTATTTTATTTTACAATTTAATTGTCACTTTTGTCACAAACGTTAATTTCTTCCGTCCCTTTTGAACATATTTATTATTATTGTAAAGTCTATAATAGGTTATGAAAAAAAATTGCCAAAAATAAATAATATTTGTTATAAAAAAACGAGAATAGAATTTTTTAATTATTTTTAAAGGCCTGTTAGGTTGAATTAAACAACTATAAATTAAACGATTACGATTGATATTATGATGGATTATTTAATTATTAATGAAACTGATTATTATTGGGCCAGATATAAATGGTTTTAAAGATGGGGTTCAACTATTTTTTTTTGTGGAAAAAATGAAAGAATTGGCCATACGGAAAAGGTTAGTTAATTTATTTGTATTGTTCTATTAATTATTAATGATTATAATATGGTTTGGAGTTCGAAAAGATTTTTAGATAGATAGATAAAAGCTTTATTACAAATTTACAAATATGTACAATAATAATTAACAGAAGTTCCAATGTACATTAACATTATAACCTTCCTGCAATCTTTGTATGGTGATTTTTGGATAAGGCGAAGTACAAAATGCAGGGAAAAAGGGGAAAAAACCTGCAGCTCTAGGAAAAATATTACGAGAGGATGTGTTTCAGTCTTTTATGCCTGTAATGTATGGAGGGATCGTAGGAGGCTATTTCGCGGCAGAGTGGATTGAGATGACAGTCTAGATTGGAGAGGAGTTTCAGGAGACGATTTTGGATGAAGGAAAAAACTGGGGTTACTGATGATTTTACGTGAAGTAGGTCGATTTTGGTGTGTCGTGGTGAGTCAGTCGCAAGTCTTAGGAATTTGTTCTGGGTTATCTGAAGTTTTTTTATGTTACTGTTACTAGTCAGGCTCCAGGCGGAGGAAGCGTAAAGTAACATCGGTCTGATGACTACTTTGTACAGTAGGAGTTTGTTTTGTGTGGTCATTTTTGAGTCGCGTGACAGTAACGGGAAGAGTAGTCTTATAGTCTTTTTTCCAGAATTCACTTTGTCTTGTACGTGGGTCGTGAAGTTCAATTTGTTGTCCAGAGTTATTCCGAGGTACTTGACGTTGTTAGTCCAAGGGATCAGAGTATTGTTGTGTTTAATTTGTCTGTTGATTATAGGTCTACGTTTACTAAACATTATGGCGTTTGTTTTATCATGATTTATTTTCATTTTCCATTTAGTGCAGTATTTTGTCAGTTTGTCTATTGCAGATGTAAGTCTGTTAGTGATAGTATCAGTTCTCCATGATGATATGTACAAAGCAACATCATCGGCGTATAGGGCTAGGTTCATATGAGGAGGTTTGGGTAGAGAATTAATGTAGGTGATGAAGAGGACGGGACCCAGGATAGAACCTTGAGGAACACCTGCTGCTATTGGGTAGGAGTCAGAAGAGGCCGTGTTTAGTTGGATGTAAAATTTTCTGTTGGCAAGGTATGAGTGTAGGAGTTTTGTAAGATATAGAGGGAAGTTGTATTCAATGAGGCGGAAGAGAAGTCCCGTATGCCAGACAGTGTCGAAGGCTTTGTCTATGTCGAGAAGTATCATGCCAGTGTGCTTTTTGCAATGAAAGTTTTGTGTAATATCGTCAACTATTCTAGTCAGTTGAAGTTCTGTGTTGTAGACCTGGTCTGAAGCCAAACTGTTCGTTAGTTAGTATACTGTTGGCGTCGAGGTATTCTGAGTATCTGGATAAGACTATTTTTTCAAGTATTTTACTGACGGAACTTAGTAAGGAGATTGGTCGATAACTAGAAGGGGAAGTGAAGGGTTTTCCGGGTTTACGAATGAGGATGATTTTGGACGTTTTCCAAATATTGGAAGATTTTTAAATATTTATTTAATAAAGGTACAAAATTATAATTTAGAAATTGCCGTACAAACATACATCAGATATATAAGAAATGGCAGAATAATTAAAAAGAAAAGCCAGAAATTGTTGAAAAAACTTTGAATTTACAATTTAAATTGATATTATCTGGTATTTTATCCGTTATAGCATGCATATTCATTTCGGATTTTCATCCATGTCAAAACAAATGTAAAACAGGGTGACAGCCTAAGTCCTCTGCTTTTCAATCTTTTCATAAACGAGATACATAAGATATGTAAAAGAAGAACACCCCAAGTAAAGATGGGTAACCGGTAGAATGAGGTCAATATATGCCCAATCATTTCTCTACGCGGACGATATGGTTCTGATTGCGAGTTCTAAAGAGCATCTTCAGCATTCGGTTACTGAATGGTATGAGGTGCTCAAATGGAAAGGAATGGCGCTCAACTTGAGTAAAAGCAAAGTAATGCATGTTGGAAGGACGCAGGATTCAATCCAGGTGGAATGTGAACGGACATTCATGGAACAGGTAGAGGAGTTCACATATTTGTTTCAGATACTATGACAGTCTTGTTTAGCAGGGATGGTAGGATTGACCAAGAGGTACTGAATTGGGTGAGCGTGCCAAATAAAGCTTACGGTCTGATCAGGAATACTGTGGTCGGCAAAAGAGAGGTCAGCAAGAAAGTAAAAATGACCGTCTTCAAGACCGATTACCTATCCCTTCTTCAGTACGGGGCAGAATCGTGGACCATGCTGGATAAGCACGCAAGCCGGGTTACGGCTGCCCCTGTCGTGTCGAAGGAAAAACTAAGCGCGATAGAACAAGAAATTGAATCAATAAGGAGCAGCTTAGAGATTCAGCCCTTTGTGACTACGTTGGAGAATCGGCAGTTGAGTTGGTTTGGCCATGTCTGCAGAAGAAGCGAAGGGGAGAAGATTAGATGCTTGATGGAGCTAATGGGCTATTTGGAATACATTGATCGCCTAGCACAAAAGCGAGGTCAGTCAGGGTCATCTGTCCAAAGAATGGCATGCAATAAAGAAGAATACATCCGCTGGCTGAAGGCATAAGTCATCTATATCTCGACGCTGAAAGGCATAAGAGCTTATGACAAAGAAGAAGAAGAAGTCAAAACAAATTCACCAAGTTCGTGAATAGAGTTCTCTTCAACATAATGTTTTTGTGTACTCACACTTGTTGGTTTGTTGGTTGTATATAATTATGTAGGGAGGTTAAAAGGTTATGTTACTATGTTGTGTGTGTGTGTATATGTTTAATGACAATATGGAATTATTATAAATTGTGATTAGACATTAGGAAAATAGTGTATCGCATGTTTTGAAGAATACTTTATAACTAAATTTTAATAGTGTTGTTAAGCATGCTCAGTGTTTTATCAAGTAATTTTTATTAGGGAGTGGGGGGGGACGATAAGTTATTTCAGGAGTATACTGTACTAATAAGAATAGATAAAGTTTAAAAGAAAGGCAATGCAAAGTTTTGGGGAACGTCAAAAGCTTGTACAAGTAATAAATAAATGTGAAATATAAGGAGAGTTAATACAAGAAAATATGTAACTAAATTGATAAGTAAGAGGGTTGGCAGCAAACGGCAAATTGGAGATAATATTATAATAAATAATAGAGGAAATCAAATGTAAGCGTTATTATTTATCATGCTATTTTTTAAATGATATTAATTTTTGTTTAAATTACATTAAGAATATGTTGAGAGAGATGTTGAGGTGGCATTTTTGTTAAGGTATTTTTTTAATAGGGCACGGTAGGAGGTTTTAAAAAATATATCATGCAAATAATAAATTGATATTATAAGTGATATAAACAAAATATAATATTATTTAATAGTGTAATATAAATAAATATTGTGATTAGATAATTATAGTAATAAAGGTCAGGTTATAATTTTGTTCAGAGCTCTATTTATGTTAATGCTAACTACTGGGTAGATAAGTAAGAAAATACATCCCACACGTATTATATACAAAACACTACCATCGGCCCTCATACACACACCCGCAACACGCCAACATGTGTATGCATAATATATTTGGTTAGTATGACCATTAATTACATACTAGTTAATCATGTTTCACTGTAATAATTGTAATGGTAAACGAAGGTGATTGAATAGGTTATATTACTAGTAACTGGCTACATTATTACAACAATGCCAAAATGTTATATCAACTTTTATACCTGAAAGTGCAAAATAAAGTATTTGGCAATCAGGGAGCTTCATATTATATTATTAGTGTTATTCAATTAATCAATAAAGATGTTAAAAGATTATGTGCAAAAGACGAAAAACAGTTGAAGATCGTCTGATGTGGGTCTGTAATCTAGTGATGAACAGTTGTTACCAGTTCACTGTGAGCATGTAAAACCTTAAAAAGAAGTTGAATTGGTGATATATTTTTATTATATAATAGGAGAGTTAGATGGAGAGAATCTGGGTATGTTTGATGAAATGAGAACAAGACTTGGTTAACACTGGTTAACTAATATATTTAATTAAGTGATAATAGACTGCCTGGACTTTACAATAGAGAAATGTTTTAAGGTAGAGTGGTATGAAAATGACACGTAGTAATTGGATGTATTGAACTGAATTCAACTGTGTGTTCTTATGGATTGTCTGACGCTATATTTATACAGTTTCTTCCACTCCAGTCCGAGAGAGTGGTTTTGGGTTTTGCTCTTTACTCTCTTTGGTTGCTGAGCTTCTCTTTGGTTGCTGTTACAATTACAAGACTAATTAGGAATTAGTCCAAAGGTTTAGCTGAAAGGTTAACTGATATTATGAATGGGATTATAGGACCCCACAGTTAATTATTTCAGCTAATCTTCGTAGAATAAGTTGATCATTTTGAAAGATGTTTTAATTTCTTTTTTAATGTATCACGAAGCTCACAAGACTTTTTCCTACTGCTGTTAAATACAATTTTGCTGAAACTTAATACAATACTGCTGAAAATGACAAAGTTTCTTTTATAATCAAATTTTTACTCATTTCCACTAAAACATAAATATAGTGGTGGTAAATAGGCAACTACTAAGTATTCCAGAACAAAGCGCCAATAATATTGAACCAATTCCATACAACATTTGAATAGATGAATAGTTGAATAGATGATCGATCGCTTGGATGACTTAACCCAATAAATTCGAAGCAAAAGACAGATCAAGAAGAAAACTAAGCTGTTTTAAGGACGAATAGATTGCATGAAAGGAATGGATGGTTTGGCAAGGTGGTAAAATTGAAATTATTTAGTAAGCAATGAGTATCATAATTTAATCATACTGTATTCAATGATTCAAAATGGAATCTAAAAAAAGACAGCTTGCAAAAGAAGTCTATTGCATTGAAAGTCGTTGTAGATTATCTATATTGTCTATATTGAGCAAGGTCTTGTAACGTATAATGAAATTCAATTGGTTGATATGTTCAACTTGTAATTTCTTTTTATCAATACGAATATATATAAAGTGAAAAACGTTTAACACGAACGTAGGGGGGGGACAGAGTTGGGCAGTAATTAGTTGCATGAGTATTTAATTACACCTTCAATTACATGAGTAAAATTGGATCATACTCTCAATTGGAAACAGTTGAATGGTCCAAAATATAAAAATAGCTGGTTCCAAAGAATAGTTACACTGATGTAATTGTAATATTCAATTACAATTAGTGTAATCGTAATATTCAATTACAATTACTGTAATCGTTTTAAGTAATTGCAATTACTTCTTTCAGTTACTGTAATTGTAATTGAGGCTCTCAATTACAATTACTGATTGTCGCTATGTAATTGCAATTACAATTACCAGTAATTCAATTACAATTACATGTACTTGTAGTAGCAGTAGTAGAATTACACCTTAACAAATACAAAAAAAATGAGTAATTGAGCAAAAGTAAACTGCCACATTTCCACTCAATAATCTCTTGGGTTAAATAAATTTGATCTCCCAATTAATCATTAACAGTTGGCAAAAATTTCAAGAGAATTCAATCTCTCAAATTTTATACCAAAAAAGATTAAAAAACTGTACTAAAAAAAATGTTAGAAGCTTGAAATTTTTTGTCAAATGATTAATTATAATTGGGAGATCGAATTTTTTTGACCTAAGACATTGTTGATTGTAGCCAAGGCCAGGTTACCTAAAGATTCATTTGGTGGATCGACGATCTCTAAATATAATTTAGGCTCCTGAGAAGGAGAAGGCTTCTGCACTGAGAAGGCTCCGGAGCCAATGACCATAGATGTTGACGCGCCCTAAATAAAAAAAAAAGAAGTATTTAAGAATAAATATTTCTCAGTAGAAATTACATTGTTAATGTAAGTAAATTTATTTCTTATGAGTCAGAATTTAATAAATACAAAATATTTCCTAACATATGACTTTTTCCTTTCTTTTTTTACCGTTGACTAATATCTAATTACTTTTTTTAGTGCCATTTCGGCGTTAATAATTGCAATTACCAATTACAATTAGTTGGAATTGCAGAAGTACAATTACAATTACATGTAATTGTATTTGTAATTGAACTACTGTGGCTCACCCATAATTGTAATTGTGTATCACGATTACAATTACAGTGATCCATAAAGTATTGTAATTACCAATTACAATTATATATAATTGTAATTGCACTTCTGCAATTTCGAATTACAGTGATTGGTAAGTAATTGTAATTGTAATTGAAATTACGTTTTGCCCAACTCTGTGGGGGGACCGAAAAAAATTTTTATGTTAAAAGAATTTCATGTTAAACGATGTTGGCAATAAACTCACCAATATTTTCGATGTCAAATTTTATTAATTCGACTTCCTGCTAAGATTTGTACTTGTGGGTACATACATTGAAAGTCTATATATTTATGTATATATATATATAAAAAATGTATTTAATAAAAAACACGTATTTTTTGTTGTTGTTAAATTTTATATTTTTTTTGCAGTGCCTTTTTCATAATCAAATTGTTATTTTATTCATTTCTCCGTTCGAATGCGCATGTAAATAACTGCGCATAATTTTCATGATGTTCCATATTTCTGACGCAGAGATTCATCGATTTCGACACAGCTATCACTGAATTCTAAAACTAACTGACCAGTATATTGAAATGTTTTGACGATGGCCGATACCTCTAACTACCCAAAGTCAAACGGTAACTTACCAACAGTGGCAGCCATTGTTTATTGTGTTCGGTCTAACGAAAAAAAAATAAACCAAAAAATCTGCATGACGATTTGCGAAATATATTTTGTTTGTCCGAGAATGAAAACTTTTCGTATTAAGTGATTTTTGTTTCGTGTTAAAAGAAAAAAAAAAAAAATGCATGAATTACATAGAATTTTGTCGGGGACCGTAGTATGATTTCGTGTTTACCGATTTTTTCATGTTAAGCGTTTTCATGTTTAAACGTTTTTCACTGTATTATAAAGTAAGTAATTTCAGGTCTTGGTATATTACTATAATTTCAAGGCCAAGACCTCGAAAATACTACATACTACATCTCAGCTAGGCGTTATTCAATGGCCTCTAACCACTCTGCTGTCGTGGTGCTCAAATACACACAAACTCTCACGTATTATATATCAACAGCAAAAAAAAAAAGGGGGGGGGCAGACATTTTTATTTCTAGCCATTTTTCTTATAATTCAATTTTGCTTGAAGCAAAGGTAAACAAACGTAATGTTTGTTGTTTACATTTTCATGTCCGTTTATTGAATTATCAATGTTCTAGTTCATTAGTTAGCTAGTTGATTAAAAGTTCGATATCTGAAATCAATCATTTAAGAAGGATTTACCAATAATTAATTTTACTCGTATTTCATGTCTACTATAATAGCAGTCCTTTTTTATTATTTTAATTTAAAATTGTAGTTTAAAAATTTTAATTTTACGAGCATTCACCGGAAATATCCGTTTTTGAGGTCCCTGAGTCCAAAAAAGTGTTTTTTTAGCAAATGGCCTGTGTGTGTGTGTGTGTGAACAGCGCATACCTCAAAAACAAAAAACCGTATAAAGTTCATACATTATATTCCGTTTAGGTATCACCATGGGATCCGACAGTAGGTTATCTGGCAAAATTCCACAATCGGAAGTACCACTTTACTAGTTGGGTTTTTTTACTTTTTTTTGCAATTTTCTCAGAAATGGTTGCAACGATTTTCTTCAAACTCAGTACATCAACTACACATTTAAAGATGTACAACTTTTATTTAAAACATTTCTCTGGAAAAATCCATAAAAGTGCACTTTTAAGGAGAGGTGGGGTTATGTTTTTCTCTAAACTGCTATCATAGTTGATTATACACAATTCTATCATCCAAACAAAATTAATTAGAAATAAATAAATGGTCAAAATTCTGAGTTTCAAGAAGAAATTAGTAAACCGGAAGTGCGCTTTTATTGAACAGATTTTTTTCCAGTTTTCGACGAATTTTATTAAATTTGGTACGCTAACTATAAAATTTGTCATCACACCAGATTTTTTTATTATTTTTTTGTTTTTGTTTTACAAAAATGACTGCAAATAGATAATCTTAATTATGTAATAAATGTAATAATAAATAGAATAAAAAAATAGATAGAATATGAAATCAGAAGGCGCAAAATTTAGTTACATTGCCAATATTTTCGGACTGTTCATTGTAAACAACTCTTGATTTCGAACTTTTTTTGTCGACACATTTGGCAAGATCGCAAATACTTCTTACTTCCTCCTTACTAAGGAAAAAGTAAAAAATTCTTGGGAGTGCCAAAGTTTCGCGTACTTTTAATAGGGAAATAAGTAATTTAAACATTCTTTTCCAAAAATCTTTGCTTAAATTTTATTTTATAGTTTCGACCACTGCAGAATAAATAAATTTTCTACTTTTTATTGCGTTTACATAATGACGATGTGATAGTTTTAATAGTTTTAATTACACCGGTATTATTAATTCTTAAACATTTTTAAACATCTTTCTTTATCTATTATTTTATTTATTTTAAGCTAAGATATATATATATATATATATAAAAAAGAATTTCTATTTAAACAATTTACATTTCCAAAACTTTTGACTTTTTATAACAATAATTGCAGCTAAATTTAAATATGACCCCAATATAAGGTCATAGGTCAAAAGGTCAACGTTGAAATAAAGATGGAAGCTTTACTTTATTTCAAATATATTTATGTTTTTAATTTCATTAAATGAAAGGAAAAGAAAATATAAATATATAATATATATAATATATATTATATATATATATATGTGTTTGAGGAAAAATGTTAATTAGAAATAAGTAATTAATAATTTTTATTTATTTATTTTTACTTTCTGAGTAAATTAAAAAATTTATTTTTAAAGAGGTAAAATTTTTTAATAATAAATAAGCGTAAAATTCAATGGTAATTTATATAATTTATTAGTTTGTGTGTGTATGCGTGTTTGTGTGCTGCGTGTGTGTGTGTGTACGTATGTATGTAAAACTTGGATTCAGGAAATCTTGCTTTCATTGTCATTTTTAAAACCATCATTACTAACTTTGTAAACCATTACATTTCTTGTTAATAAGCTTTGAGAATTAGGGAAGCCGACTAAAGAGAATTGCAAACAAATTAGAAAAATACAATTTATAAAGCGAGGAAGAAAGTACATTGGTGAAAGTTTAGGACAAATAAAGTTAAAAAAAAAAAAAAAAAAAAAACTAAAAAAAAACTAAAAAAAAACTAAAAAATTTAGGAGTGAAACACTCAAACAACTTTCACATAAAAAATGTTAATGATGTACTTTACTTGGAGCTTGGAATATTTTTTCTAAACTTAAAGCTTCCCTTAACAATGTTCAGCTACTTGAAAGATTTGGCATATCTATTCATGACAAAATGTAGATAGCAGGGATATATGTAGCATACTTATTGATTTTTAGGACTGAAGCATTTTTGCTTGTGACTTTGGACAAATATTTTTTTACTAATAAATTTTGATTTATAAATAATATGTTAAGTTTTATTTTGTTTTTTTTTAATTGAATTTTTATTTTCTCTTAGCCAGCAAGAGAATAAAGACACAGACAAAATGTTTGCCCTGCTCAGAATACGACGACTACACTACCAAACTTAATTATAGAAAAATTCAAATCCCTTGATCAAACTGTAAATTAACTGCGACTTTTCTTTGAACACTAAACCAATATGGAGTTGCCACATCAACAAAAGTAATTAATACCAGCCTATTGTGAGGATGCAAAACATTAAAATATATTAATTTATAAATAAATCAAAATTATCGAAATATGTGACATACCCTTGCAAAAAGGCCAAGCCAGGTAGAAGAAGTCCAGTTACTGGCATTGTACTACCCCCTTCTCCTAACAGGGGAGGCACTAAACGGACAAAGAGAAGAGATTGTTTTAAGGACAGACTGGTGCTACAAATCAAGGTGGAATCATCGAAACACTACTTCAGGAATCGCTCTCTAAATATCTGTGCCAGTTTCACAATAAATTAAATAAGTTTATAATATCAAATAACTTGTAGTTATTATTTGAAAGATAATATATTTAAATTAATCTACCAGTGTGTTCTTAATTATTCTTACATTCTATCTCAAGCAAACATACAAGCCCTTTTCGCTAAAATGCTCACGCCACAAGCTACCTACTTACATCACACCAAAGCATTACACTATAACCGACCTCTTTTAAACAGAAAAGCACTATTTTTAAATGTGGTTGTATCATAGTTATTGTGGTTGGGTCCGCAGAGTTGGAAAGCATCAGTGAGATATTTTCGAGTGTATAAACTGATTTTGTTTGTGCTGTGCAAATCTGTTTTTAATCAAGACAACCTTTGATGATAAGCAAACGCGAGAAACCAAACCGATGACCAAAAAATGGAAGCAGGCTATCATGGAAAACATCTCTCATGATTGTACTTCCTTATTGTACAAAACACTGTACTAGACCAATCATTACATACGTATGCCTGCCCTGTCTGATTACCAAACTAACAAAACGAACGTTAACAAACTGCAGCGACTATAAAATGAAATTTTACGTATCGCAATTCACACCCACACGGTTTATAAGGATTACTCAGATACACTGTAATAGGATCACTAAAGCAGAGAAAGAGAGAGAGAGAGAGAGAAACATACACGCAAAAGAGAGTCTCACTCGCTACTTAGGCCAACTCTAGTGGGAGACTCTGTTTAAATACAGCTGTGCTACCCCTACGGGGGACAGATTTTAAAACAGTTTATACAGCAGTTATAACGCATCAGCAACCAACTGCTACCCTTCTCTTCACTCACCCTAGTCTGACCTAAGTAGCGAGTGAGACTCCCAATTTTGTGTGTGTCCCTCTCTCTGCTTTAGATCCCTCTCTTCGGATCCTTTTACAAATACAAAGAACTTCAAATTCAAACCATAGAAGATTTAATTAAAACTATCAACACCACACTTAACTAGAGCCACATAAACTGGAGCCACCCATTAAAATATCGGACATAAAACGGAAAATCGGTGACTGAAACCAATAATTTATCAGTTCAGACTAGATCTTCAGTCACTTAGCAATTAACTGAATTTAAAAGCTTAGTCCTCAATAATCCTCAATAAATAATAAAATAACTTGTAATTAATTGTAATAGCAAAAAACAAAAAGAAGAAAATTGCTGGTACAATAATGAGTTTGTCTGTTTGTTGTATTTTCTAAGCTTATGGGTGCTTCTTTTTGTTTTATGACAATTAAGACAACAAATTCAAAATTGTTTTCAAACAGTAATTTAAATAAAATAATTGAAATTATTATGTAGGTGAAAATATAGTTTGTTGCCTTTGAGAAATTTTTTAATTAAAATTCATTCACTCACTTCACTTTCTCATACATGTTCCTAGCAGCTGAAACTTTTTTCTCAGTTTAATACCATTAGATTCTGGCGAGCTGCTCCCCTGGAAAGCCTAGGCCACCGCGACGTATTATGGCACTCACAAAATTAGCATACCTCTCCCCACTCCTGAATATTTAATTCTAGGAGACGAGAGAGAGAGAGTGTGTGAGGAACGAGTAAATCTTGTTAGTTCCTCCTATCATGCCCTCTCACTCTTGTCTTTTGCCCCCTACTTGCAATCATGCAAAAGGGGAAGATTTGAACTACCAAGAGAAGGCATTCTTTCAAGAGAGAGTCTAAATTCTGCACTCAACCAGAACTCGCTCTCTCTGAAGGCGATAATTTTGCCTACCCGAAGCGGCGAACACCCAACCACACTATACATTCACACTGATACAATATATACAAAACTTTTTCCTCTCCTTCCTGATACTAGGTGCACAGATTATCCATTATCAAGACCATGGAATAACACTTATTTTTTTCTTAAATCTATAGTGGTCAGTGACAAAGTTAAGTTGGTGCATTCTTCAGTTAAGTTTTGTCATCCTATAGCTGCGCGTATTTATTGGAGAGTTAAGCTTTGTTGAATGGCAATTAATAAATTTTTTCGTCTTCCTCTGGCCTGAGGATTTCACCCACAATTCTTGTTATCTATTGTTCACTCATGCTTTGTTGGCTACACTCATGAATCATCTTGCAATGCAACAGAACAATTTCTGGTCCCGTGCAAACGATTATAACCCTTGTTGCGCTTTATCCTGCATGCCCGAGTATCCAGACTAGAACAACCGTTTTTGGTTACAAACTTTCAAGAGTTCAACGTTAGAAAAACAAAAAAATCAGCGATTACTACTGGAGTCGTAGGCGTTACTGGTATGTCTTGTTAGAGCCATGAGTGATACCAGTGACTGCAAGGTCTCTAATCGAAGGCGTTTATGCTAAACCCTCTGCTGTTTCGGCCTCTCAAAGAGAAGAAAGTTGTTGAAAAAATATAACGTTAACTAAACAAAAAAAAATATAACGAAGCAGCATTAGTGATAGAAAGTTGACAGCGCACAAGTTATATGCTCGAAAACACGTCTGATATCTAAAAATAGAAAGATCGGAAGTGTAAAAGTAGTCAATCACGTGACCCCGTGACTTTGGCGGACAAACATGTTTATTTATAGATGCAGAGGGTCAAATTTGAACTTTCAAGGATTTTCTGGTTTTTGAGCTATGCTGTCACTCATTCAGACACAGACCATTTTGTAAAAATCACTTTTTCTGACTCAAGAGACTACAAAACGTATATTTCCGGTAAAAATTCTATATCGAAAATTTCATGCAACTACTGCAATGCTTCCTCTTCCCCCACAAGGGCTTGAAGGAAAACTTAAAGAAGTGATCAAATTTTAATTATAACACTTTAGAAAAGGAAATTGTAAATTTAGGATTACGGCTTTTCCCAGAGCTATTTCCACATATTTTTCAGCAGTTATGGTGGTTGGTTCCGCAGAGCTGGAAAACATCAGAGACATTTTCCGTGGCAGTTTGCTTCATTTTGTGCTCATCGACCGGTTTCGGGCGTTCGCCCATCTTCAGGATGCGTTTTTCAGACAGTGTGACACGCAGAAGATGGGATCCTGAAGAAGGGGTGAACGCCCGAAACCGATCGATGACCACAAAATGAAGCAGGCTTACCACGGAAAAGTCTCTGATGGTTTTTCAGCGCTTTAGCGATATTTCTGTTTGATTTTTTTTTTCTTTCTAAATGAATGCAAGTTTTTTACAAAATCTGTTCGTTGTACCGAACAAAATGAAATCGGCTACAACTGTTTTCTCTCAGTTTTGAAAGGGATAAATAGAACAAGGGTATTCTAACAATACTACAGACAAAAACTTATAACATTACTACAGAATACAGTAACAAGAAGAACACCAATAGAAATAAGCTATTTAATTGAAATAAATCAATTCAAAGTACATCTACATAAGAGACAGTTCGAATGTTGGAACTAATACTGTTAAGCCCAGTCTGACATTTGGATGAGAAGGATTTATAGAATGAATCAAGTTGAAATAAAGTCCACTTCTAGCCAATTGTATGC
Source organism: Triatoma infestans (assembly GCA_011037195.1). Taxonomy (NCBI): domain Eukaryota; kingdom Metazoa; phylum Arthropoda; class Insecta; order Hemiptera; family Reduviidae; genus Triatoma; species Triatoma infestans. Next base: position 36,396 of record JAAEAF010007089.1, read on the forward strand.
TTACAGATAGTTATTTTTTGTTTTTGATTTGTATGGGGTATTGGCTAAAATCTCTTCTCTGTTTGATTGGTTTTATATAGAAAAGACTGTTTTTAGTTTTTCTTACTGATGTGGGTATGTGGTTGTGAACAAAATACTTGAAAAAGAAAAAAGATCGCAGTAAGCTTAAACATGGCATTACGGTATGGTATCAGCATTGCATCTGATCTGAGGAAGACTTTGGTCACAATTGATCAACCAAAAGTGCGGCTTTACTGAAAGTTTTTTTTTTTTTAACGGCTGCAACGATGGAACAACAATAAAATTAGGGTTAGATGGATTTTGGAAGAGTTAAGTAAAAAAAAAAACAACATTGAACTGCACAAGTAGTACTTTTAGACGAGATAGCAGCGCTGGTGTGCTGGTGCGAACTAGCCATCATTCATTATCTAAACCTAAAACTAATGATTGTTATATACGGCTCTCTGCCAACTATATAGTATCAGATATATTTTCCATTATAGCCTGTGTAGTGGAAGAAGTAAATGAAAATATATTTTATTTGAAGAAAATCCTTACTTGAAGGAGATATTGAATAATGGCTGGCAAAAGGGACTATTCAGGTAAATAACACCGTTACAGAAGAGTTCATTAGAACTTAGTCATCTTTGTCTTTTGCCCCCTACTTGCAATCATACAAAAGGGGAGGATTTGAACTACCAAAAGAAGGCATTCTTTCAAGAGAGAGTCTAAATTCTGCATCCAACCAGACTCTCTCTCTTGAAAGAATGCCTTCTCTTGGTAATTCAAATCCGCTCCCCTTTTATATGATTGCAAGTAGGGGCAAAAGACAAAGGTGACTAAGTTCTATGAACTCTTCTGTAACGGTGTTATTTACCTGAATAGTCCCTTTTGCCAGCGAATCTTAGAATATCCTTCAAATAAAATATATTTTCATTTACTTCTTCCACTACACCTGCTTCTTTTTGTGGCCATCGACCGGTATTGGGGCGTTCGCTCATCATCAGAATGTTTTTGTCAAAACATTGTGATAACATAGACTTGCACAGAGCAAATTTATTTGATACACTGGTTTTTAAAAAGTTTTTTTTTGTTGAGATCTAACAAGGTTAAGAGAAGGTTCGTTTATAACTGAGTGAGTAAACACATGTTGATTTTTTGCTTTTTTAAATGGCACATTGTTCCTTTTAAAAATGGAAACATCCAACAAGTGGAGATGTGTAAGTTAAATTATGTTGTTTTTTTTTTTTTTTGAAGGAAATTTACTTTGATAATTAATTAATTACCCATATTATCTTACTATTTTATACTACTATGACAGTTGTAGACTACTGTGGAATAATATGATAAAATACGATCACCATGACGCAAATAGATGATGACACGCCTTAAATTAAAAAAAAAAAAAAAAAAATTAAAACTGTGATATTTATAGTATGGGAAATTCATGTCATTGTTTCATATTCGATTTTATTTTGTTAACTGAAGAAATATGGTATTAGTATATTAGTTTTTCGAAAGGTATTTTACATTAGATACGTTGGCCATACACCCTCAATCATCTTTGAAGATAAGAATAATTAATTTTCAATAGCCCTGAAATAAATAATAAATATAGGCCTGATGAAGACGAAGAAGTTGTTCAAAACATTGGCTAACAAAATAACAAAAAAATTATTTGTTCATTTGCCGATCTCTCATTGAAAATAGAGAAGCAAGAAATGAATTTTCACAATACCAAACCAAATTTATACATTCATCAGTTAATTTTGTATATCTTAAAAGTATAATAGAAATTTCAATTAATTTAATTCCATGAATTTTAAAAAGCGTAACTGCTTTTTAAAGTTTATCCTAATAATTAATGTTATTAAGACAGTAAGGTGTCATAAGTTTTTTGTTTGTTTAGTTTTTGGTGACATATCTTGTAATTTATTTATTTATTGGTTTAAAATTCAGTGCTAAAAGAACAACAAAGTTGTCAAAGGCAGTTTGTTCGTTTCTTTATTTTCTTTCTTACCTTGAACTTGTGAATATTTGATATTGTATTCTATATTGTATTTGTCGTCCTTCGTCAAGAGTTGATTTCTCTAAGAGACAGCTTTATAAATATTTGGCATAACTGAAAGGCAGGGGGAAAAGTGTGGGGAGCTTGTGATAGTCGGGTGGATGGTGGTAGAGAGTGAGAGATTAATAATAAATGGTGATATATGTTAGTAGAAAGGGTTTGTAGGAGCTGGAAAGGGTTGATGCAATATATATATATATAATACACGTACATATGTGAGTGTATGAGTGATAGAAGTGAGTCAGACAGAGACAGGATGATAGAGGAGAGAGTTGCCTCGCACACACACAAAACACTTACATGTGTACATATAGTAATATATTATGGAATGTAACAGTGAGCGAGAAGACATATATATATATGTGTGTACCTATGTATTTGGATGTTAGTGTATGTTACATGCCTGTGACTACGTTTACCAATGAATGCACACAACACAACATACACAAAACACAAACACACACACATACATGGGTATATAAATTTATGATACGTATGACGTGTTCTTGATGGAAACTCCAGTGCTCCTGTTCCGCTTTTAACCTCCTTTCATACAAGTATTTCCCGTTACCGCGATGTCGCTCTATATTATGCACTTCTAAATTACATTAATCTTTATATATATATATATATACGTACATATATCTAGTCCCACCATAAATACTGTAACAATTAAAAATAACAAATAAAATTAAAGTTTGAAATAAAACAAAATTTTTTTTGGAAACAGTTACATCCTCAAGAACAATTGAAAAAATACTTTTCCAAATATTCACCTGTAATATGATCCGAAGAGAGGGATCTAAAGCAGAGAGAGAGACACACACACACACACAAAATTGAGAGTCTCACTCGCTACTTAGGCCAGACTCTGTTTAAATACAGCTGCGCTAGCTCTGTACAGGGAACAGTCTTTAGAACAGTTTATACAGCAGTTACAACGCGTCAGCAAGCAACTACTACCCTTCTCTTTACTCACTCTAAATCTCTCGCTACCAATTTTTATATATTCGTGTAAAGTCCTGGAAGTTTGTGTTACTTTCTCATTATACAATGTTCAGCATTATTTCCAGTTTATTTCTTCTTATAAACCAAATTCTTTCCTTCTCATACCCATTATACACCTCTAGCCTTAATGCACGTCTCCTTGGTCCAATCATCAATCGAATTAGGCAAAATTACTAGTGGAAAATTGCGAACTGCCCGCTCTACGCTTTTCAGTCTGTTCGACCGGCAAGTTATTCTCACAAGATGTGACCATTTAGTTACTGTAGTCTAAAGGATTGAAGTCGGGACTCCCTGAGGACCAATGCTGCAGTACTAATAAACACAGAAACATTAAGTCTTAGCTAATCTTGGTGGACCTCGCCTTGAGAGAAGGTGCTGAATATTATCGAAACACCCAATGAGTATTAAAAACAAAACAAAAGCTCTGTTTTAAAGGTTTTACAACTAGTTTAAATATCCTTTTAATAATTCTTCGCGCGTTTTAACACTTTTTTTTATAAAAAAAATAGAATTCTTTTATCCCCTGATTGCTCATTCTCTACCATATTCACACATTTCCCATAACGGCACCAAATAGATGCCCCCTTTCAATTCTACCAATCACTTCCTGTACTTCTTTAGAGCTGTGTGCATATACCCTCTCATTTTGGGGATTGCATTTTTTTCCGCTATGTTGAAAATTTATGTCTAAGAAGAAACTGTAGTTTATAATTTTCTAGTTCATATTACATTTTGCCCAACTGTCACACCCAGAAATATCTATCACTTTTATTTGAAACATTCTTCTAGAATAAAAATAAATAAAAATGCATATTAGGAGGTTCTGAGGTCGGCTTAAGGTGCATCCTTAAGCTTTATTCCAAAAGGATCTGATTGTGTGTATTATGTTAAATGTTTAAGAAACTATTCCTTGTGTAATTCGCGTCTAGTTATGAAAGCAGATTTAATCATACAATAGGGGGAGTTAATAATAACAACCCTTTTTGTATATTAGACTTTATGTCTATAAAAACTTATCTTGACACCCTACACAATCCTCTACTTAATCTGACAAACCATACAAAGTGTCCCCACTCCCAATATGGTTTATTAATAGCATATTCTAACGGACAACAGTCTAATTAAATTCTCTATCAAACTTTAAAAGAAAAAAATTAATAAAATGTAAACTGGTCAAAGAATTGAGTAAACAAATTAATAAACAAGTAAACATTAGTAAATATTATAAATAATTAAATAAGTATCAGAGATATTTTCCGTGATAACCTGTTTCTTTTAATGGTCATCGACCGAATTCGGGCGTTCTCCCATCATCAGGATGTTTTTGTCACAGGGCAAATTTACATGATACACTAGTCTTTAAAAAATGTGTTTCTTACAATCTAAGTAGGTTAAGAAGGGTGGTGTTGGTTCCTGGAAGGGGGAAAACATATGTTTCGGTCTTTAAAGGGGCATTGTTCCCTTTAAAAAAAAAAAAAATCCAACAAGCGGGGATGTGTAACTTAAACTACGTCTTTTGTCAACTAAATTTGCTACGTGCAAGTGTATGTTATCACACTGTTTTGACAAAAAATATCCTGATGATGGGCGAAACCGGTCGATGACCACAAAAAGAAGCAGGCTATCACGGTAAATATTTCTGTTGCTTTCCAGCTCCTCTGAGGAACTAATCACAACAACAATTAAATAAGTAATTCACTAAATATAAACTTAGACTTAATAGTGTAATTTTTTAGGGTAATTGATGTTCTGCAACTACGTAAAGCGGAAATGAAGTGGTAGGATTTTTTTTTTAAGGCGCGTCAACATCTATGGTCATTGCCGCCCGGAGCCTTCTCAGTGCATTGCCGGCCTCCGGACAGTGAGCTGTAGAGGCTCCTAGGAAGAAAAAAATCTAACGGTAGCACAGCTGGACTCGAACCCGGGTCTTCCGCGTGGGAGTCCAGTACGCTAACCACTTAGCTACTCCATTCACTGATAAATGTTATTGTTTTTCTTTCCAGAAATAAAAAAACTGGTGTGAAACACTCACACAAAATTCTCTTACTCCTGTTCACAAAATTATAATTGACAAATGTTATAGTATATGTACAAAATATAACGAAATTCGTCGAAAACTGAAAAAACTGTTCAGTAAAACCGCACTTCCGGTTTACTAATTTTCTTAAAACTTGGAATTTTGGCCATCTATTTATTTCTAATTGATTTTTTTTTTGGATGATAGAATTGTATAATCAACTATGATACCACTTTAGAGCAGGGATGAGCAACACGCAGGGATTAAACATGTTTATGCGCCCGCCAAGCATTTCTAAAATTGAATTTATTTTATCGACTTTCTCCCATCAATATATTGTTATAAAATAATTATAATAAAATGGTAGTAAATACTAAACCGAAACAATTTTTTGTGACGCGTTACTCACTTGTCGGCGACTTGTTTAAACATGCAATACGATCGCGCCGCGTCTGTGCTTGTTTGACGAGATACTCACTTGTCGGCGACTTGTTCAATCAAACATGCAATACGAACGCGCCGCGTCTGTGCTTGTTTGTGTTTGCTTCTGTCACACAATCAGTCCGACTGGTAAGCTGTTAACTAGCAATTTTAGCAATTCTTGTGTTTCTTGAAAAGCGTGAGTGCAATATTATTGCCAAAAAAGTAATATTAGATTCTTCTTTACTTTGGGTGGTTATGAAATGAACCTTTTTTACAGCCAAAATTCTTATATTTATTTTTTCATTCAAATATTACAATGTTTTCTGTTCCCTTAAGTTTCCGCACTCAACGTGCTGTCTTCAGAGGGATACTACAATACAGACAATTATTTTATTTATATTATAGTTTGTATCTGGTTTTATTAAATTTTTATTATTTATAATATAATAATATTCTTTTTTATTTGTCCAAAAATTACTAACCTTATGTTTTATATTTTGAATTTTTTCTTTTCTTTTTAAGGCTTCGTCAGGTTATTGCTTTTTTTGAAACATTTTTATACATATTAGTTTAGTAACATTAATATGTGCTACATGTCTCTTTATTTTTATGAGAATAATGTGTCTCACTTTCCACATTTAGAAAAAGAAAACGTTACTACTTCTCAAAAATACGCACAATATTTTAATCAACGAATTTCAATTACGATTCCAAATGTTCAAAGCTGAGAAGACAGCGGTTTTCATGAAAATGTTTTCCTCGCCATTCAATATAGAAGTGGATAAAGTTCCCGAAGACTTTCAAATGGAAGTGCTTGACATGCAGAACAATACCGATTTTAAAAATGTATTCTTCTCAGTAAACATCAAAAATTTTTATAATCTTATGTGAGCCCTGAGAAATTTCCACTTTTGACGAAAAATGCAAAGCAAATGATGTCTCTGTTCGGAAGTACGTATGTTTGCGAACAATTATTTTCAACCATGAAATTAATCAAAAATGACCACCGATCAAGACTGAGTGATGCACGATTAGAAAGCTGCTACGTGTAGCTACCTCATCAATTCCGGCTGATATTGATCAGCTTGTATCGAAAAAACAATGCCAAATTCCTCATTAAAAATTTCAAGTAAATTCGTTTTTCTGTTCTTTTCTTGTTTGTTTTTATTTTGCATTAAAATTTGTATATGAAATCTTTACTTTTTTTTAAACTTTATAGTTTTTTATTCTTATGTTTATTATAAATAAAGTTTTGTAAATTATTAATAAGTGTAACTTTATGTGCAGCCCGCCAAAAAATTTTAAAATTTAAATTGGCCCGTTGATTGAAAAGGTTGCTCACCCCTGCTTTAGAGGAAGCTGTAACCCCACCCCTCCCCTAAAAGTGCACTTAAATAAATTTTCCCAGAGATGTTTTAAATAAAACATGTCGAACTTTGCATGTTTAGTTTATATCCGAAGTTTCAAGAAAATCGTCGTAGCCTTTTTGAGAAAATCGCTAAAAAGTGAAAAATTCATTTAGTAAAGTGTTAAAACAAATGCACTTCCGGTTATCCGATTTTTTTTCAAACTCGGAATTTCAACAACATATTCAATTCTAATTAACATTATTTAGTTGTCAGAATTGTCTAATAAACTGAAATAGAAGTTAAGATGAAAATCTAACCCCTCCTTCCCCCAGAAGTGCCCTTAAATGAATTTTCCCGGAGAAATGTTTCAAATAAAAGTTGTAGCTCTTTGTATGTATAGGTGATGTACAAAGTTTAAAGAAAATCGTCCGAGCCATTTTTGAGAAAATTGCAAAAACGTAAAAACAAAAAAAACTAGTAAGGTGGTACTTTCGGTGGAGGTATTTTGACAGATAACGCATCGTCAGGTCCCAAAATGATAAACGTAATATCAAGTTTCAACTTTCTACGGTTTTTCTCTTTGAGCTATGCTGTTCAAATAACACACACACACATACCATTTGCTAAAAACCACTTTTTTGGATTCAGAGGACCTCAAAACTGATATTTCTGGTGAAAACTCGATATCGAAAATTTGACACGATTACAATACTTCCTCTTACTAGGACATTACTAACAAAAAATATCTGTTGTGAAATACCCACACCACTTTCTCTTGCTCTAATTAATAGAATTAATTAATAAATATTCTTTTAAATCTGGCAACGTTCACAATGTTATATGGACTGGTCATGAAAAGAAAAAAAATTGGTGATAGGGATCACACTTATATACCTGAGCGGACGTGTGGACATCCCTCTGTCAAAAACCAACAAAGCTTGTGCAGTTTAAATTTTAAAACAAACTGACCGCCCCCCCCCTCCGCCTCCTAAAAGCACTTCTAAAATCATTTTTTTTTTTGGTAAAATGTTTTTAACTAAAACTGATGCGTTTTTTTGTTCTGTACCGTGGGCATTCCGAGTTTAATGAAAATCTTTGGAGCCGTTTTCGGGAAAATTATAAAGGAAATTCTAAAACTAAAACTAATTCTGTAAAGTCGTATTGCGATTAACCGAATTTCCTTCAAATTTGGAATTCTATCAATTCTTCTTCTAATTTATATTAATATTATGTAGTTCCCTGGAAACTCCGAAAAAATAAATTTATGAAATGGCTTACATAAAAGTGAAAGGCATTTATGTCTACGAGGTATACGAAGTTTTAAAGAAAAAAAACTTTTGAGCGGTTTTTCAAGAAAAAATACATTCAGTAAAGTCGCCCCTACGATTAATGGAAAGCTGCAGTATCCTTTCATCTCCTTTAGAGATAGCCCACGCTTCAGAACCATATGATAAAACAGGCCGAATTAGCGTCTTGTAAAGAATAATTTTTATATTCCATGATACAAGTTTGCTCTTAATATGTCGGCTGATCCCGAAATAGTATTTATTTGCCTGCACCACTCTCTTTTTAATTTCTGCGGATACATTGCTTTCCTCAGTGACTACAGTGCCAAGGTAGGTGAAAGAATCTACCCTTTCAACATTGAAACCTATGGACACGCTGCTGGTGCGCCTCGCTGGTTCTTCTGCAGTCATATATTTTGTTTTGCTCTCATTTATTGTTAGTCCCACCTCGCCGGCCTTTCTAACAAGGCCAAGGAATGCCTCTTCCATGTCTCTCAAGGACCTTCTCACAATATCCACATCGTCCGCATATGCCAGAATCTGTACAGACGTGCGGAATATTGTACCCGTCCGCTGAATGTTGGCCTTACAATCACATATTCTAACAGGATGTTAAAGTGTAGACATGATAAGGCGTCTCCCTGTCTTACTCCTTTGCTGACACCAAAGTCATTAGAGATGCTGCCTTGCACGCGTACAGCGCATCGAGTGCCTAACATATTCATCTTTATTAATCGGATCAGCTTCGGTGGGATATTCATGTCGACGAGAGCTTTGTAAAGTTCCTCTCTTCGAACACTATCATAGTCGCACTTGAAATCCTCGAATAGATGATGGATTTGGAGGTTATACTCCCTATCTTTTTCCAAGATCAATCGAAGGGTAAATATCTGATCTGTAGTTGAAAAAATACATTCAGTAAAGTCGCACTTATGATTGTTGGATATTGCCCGAAACTATTGTGCCTAGATGATGCGGTGGTGGTGGTAGTATTTAAACGGAATACCAAGTTCGAGCTTCCTGCGTTTTTGAAATATTTTGTTAACATAAAAATAATACACACGCGCATGCGCACTAATACAGACCATTCGTTAAAAACATATATATTTTCGGTAGAAAACCAATTTCAAAATACGATCGCAATACTGCCTCTTACAAGGGAGTATGAGAAAATAAATTATTATTCAAGGTTTCATCATTTATAGGCTACCTTTTGTCAAAAAGAAATGAACATTCTTCCTATATTGTCTTGTATATTCGATTGAAATGATTCACTGACTGAGACAGTGTTGTAGAAGTGGGAGTGGTTATTTCATTCTTAAAAAAAACAAGTCATTGTATAAAGTTTAATTTCTACCATTCATGTAAACATCTTGTAAGAATTATATGTTAATGAATTGGTCAATTGTAACTATATAAACTGTAGTAAGAGAATGTCGTGTAAGTATTTCACTTCAGATTTTTTTACTTATTCTTTTTTTTTAAAGTTTTAAGGTAAAGGAGTGGCTGTGAGTGGTAAGGCGCTAGTCTGCGAACTCCTAGATCACAGGATGTTAGACAACTGTTTATTGAAAGTTTTACTGGAGTTATTGGATTTTGCTGTTCACTCGAAACAGAATCTTGCGGTCAAGTTCTTAAAAACCACCTTCACGCGTATTTGGAGTTTGAAGGTAAGGTGAAATTCTCTGAATTGCGTAATTATATTTCATGTAACTTCCCTGATTTGAGATTTGATATTCAAAATGTAAAAAGGAAAAAACAGTTACTAGTTTATATTAGTAAATCTGATTTAGATGTATATACCAATATTTCAATTTCAAAGTTAAGTTTTTTCTCAGAAAAGGAAGAGTTTATTAATTTCTACATGCTTCATATAATATATTACATGTAATTAATTGCGCATATATCATCAATAAATTAAAAATTAAAAAGAGTCACTATAACCACAAGTTCGGTAAGAAACATAGTAAATATTAACAACTAAATAATGTAAAAACACCTTAAAAATAAAAATAAAACAAAACAAATGAAACAAAATAAAGTAATCCTTTATCAAAAGTTAATTTTATTAAGGTTAATAATATTAATAAATTTTATAAACAAATCAATATTGTCTTCCGAGAAATGTGCTGCGCTTCTGATATTGGCCAAAGTATTTCCTCTGCATGTTATTGATCTAATTAAAGCTGCATTGAATCTTTCTACCAATGGACATACATATATTGTAATATGATTTGTATTTGGGGGGGGGGGTAATTTAATTAAAAAAATTAATTATTATAATTCATATTTGGAATCTTCTCCTAAAGGGATCTCGTGACGTCTGTGTTTATACAGAAGTTGGGAGAGGATGAAAAAAACAATAAATATATAGATTCAAAAAAATATAAATATAATAACAAGTAATTATGTCAAAAATTAATGAATACAAATTAGATACAACAACGTAAGTGTCTTGTCATTTAGGAGAAACTGCTTTTATAAAACTTACATATGTTCTGACTTGAAGAAGGGTTGGGTTTCTTGGGGCACTCACCACTCACTACTATAACATGCTTTTTCTAAGACAGACTTCACTTTTTATAGTACAAAATTTTGAACGACCCCTTCCCTAAAAGGGTCCACCTTATATATTCTACCTCCACCCCGGTGAAAGTGAGAAGAGGGAAATTCCCTTTGTCCTAAATAAATGTAGTGATAGGATTAGGCCAGGTATCTCTGACTCAACTAACTGTTTCTTTTGTGCCTTCCAACCTTCAAAAACCCCCATATATATAAATATATACATCGGAAAAGAAATCCTTAATTTACAATCATAAAAGATATAAGAAGAATATATTTCGATACAATTTACACATTATAATATATAACATGATGGATATCTTATGGAGTTTGAATCAAAGGGACAATATGGAAACTGAATTATGTTGAATCTATTCAAATATGCTTTTTGTTTGGTCTTTGGCCTGAGTGTGGATATTCGAAATCGGAATATGTGTATTTATTCTGTGTGTGTAACAGTTGGAAAGTATCTTCTTGTTTGAGTCCCTTTTTCCGCCCTCCTCTATGAATCTTCCTCAATAATCTTCTTTTTTTTTTTATATATGTTTTAGGACATTTATGGTAATCTAGGTTCAGGATGCCATCTATGGATGAAGCTTTTGTTGCATGAGCTTGCACATAGTTCAAAATGATTTTAATATCATCCCTTTTTCGTTTAGGCATATCACCGTATCTGCCACGAAGGTTTTGGTCAAAATCCATCAATCGTAAGTAGTGCATCTTTACTGAAATGGTTTCTTCAGTATTTCAGGATTTTTTTTCTTGAAAACGGCTTCAGCGATTTTCTTTCATTTGCGTATACATGTCTACATAAATCCGCCGGGAAAATTAATTTGGGGAGGGGATTTTTCTAAAGTGTCACTTCAGTACAATCTATGGTTTTATCGCCTATACAATATTTTAATATACATTAGAAGCGTTAATAGAATTCCAAATTTGAAAAAAAAAAATCAGTTAACAAGAAGTGCGAGACATTACAGAATAGATTTTTGTATTTATTTGGGGTATCCACGAAAAATGGCTAACACAATTTTCATTAAACATAAAATGCTCACTGCAGTATATCGCAGTTATATTTTAAATTTAAAGGGAACCTCAAAACATGTAATTTCGGTGAAAATTCCATTTCCAAAATTTTCATCAGGATCTCATCTGGTACTTAGTAAAAAATCTGGTGTGAAACACTCACACAACTTTCTCTTACTCCTGTTCTCAAAATTATAATTGACAAATGTTTATAGTTTGTGTACCAAATTTAATGAAAATCGTCAAAAACTGGAAAAAACTGTTCAGTAAAAGCGCACTTCCAGCTTACTAATTTTCTTAAAACTTGGAATTTTGACCATCTATTTATTTCTAATTAATTTTGTTTGGATGATAGAATTGTATAATCAACTATGATAGCACTTTAGAGGAAGCTGTAACCTCACCCCTCCCCCAAAAAGTGCCCTTAAATGAATTTTCCCAGAAAAATGTTTCAAATAAAAGTTGTAAATCTTTGTATGTTTAGTTTACGTACAAATTTTCAAGAAAATAGTCGGAGCTATTTTTGAGAAAATGGCGAAAAAGTGGAAAAAATCATTTAGTAAAGTGTTAAAACAAATGCACTTCCGATTATCGATTTTTTTTAAACTCGGAATTTCAACAACATACTCAATTCTAATTAAGATTATTTAGTTGATAGAATTGTGTAATAAACTGAAATAGCACATTAGATGAAACCTAACCCCACCCCCTCCCCCAGAAGTGCCCTTGAATGAATTTTATGTTTCAAATAAAAGTTGTAGCTCCTTTATATGTATAGTTGATACCATGTTTAAAGAAAATCGTCCGAGCCATTTTTGAGAAAATGGCAAAAACGTAAAAAAAAAAAAAAAACTAGTAAAGTGGTACTTCCGGTCAAGGAATTTTGTCAGATAACATGGTGATACCTAAACATAATATCAAGTTTCAACTTTCTACGGTTTTTCGTTTTTGAGCTATGCTGTTCACATACATACACACACACAACATTTGCTAAAAACCACTTTTTTGTACTCAGGAGATCTCAAAACGGATATTTCCGGTGAAAACTCGATATCGAAAATTTGACACGATTACAATACTTCCTCTTACTAGGGGAGTAAGAGGAAGTACAAATATTACTAAAGATCCGTCATTTGTATAGGGCTCTGCCTTTTGTCGAAAGAAATAAATAAACATTTTTGCTATATTGTCACAAATGTTCGACTGAAATCATTCACTGACAAGATACAGTGAGCAGCGGATAAGTTTCACTAAGAGGATAATTGAAATATTGAATTCTATTATCTGGTATAATAATATCTATAAAAAAAATACAGTAAAGCTTATTGCAAAGTTTTATTTTGCCTTCCAGAGAATATCTCCACGGATGATGATGATAGGATGTGTAAGGGGGCGCGCAATTAAATATAAAATATTTACTGTATTAGTATAGTTCAAAAATAATATTAAAAGTAATAATGAAAAAAGTTGCACGCTGGCGCATAGCAGTTAGCGATTGAATTCATTCTGGTGAGTATCGCGGTGATTGAAGGATGGTCCTGTACCTGCGGCTGATCCTGTTAAGTCCTAGCCGCAGTAAGGTATTTTAAAGGTAGATGTGCAGTTGGTATGCCAGAGTGGTAGTCGGCCCAGCAAATAGCAAGTAATATATTAGTAGATAAGTGATAGCAGATAATTGTTAGTATTTAGTTGATAGTAGATAGTAAGCTAAGGGGTTACTTAATCGGGGTTTCTTGTTATAGTTGTAAGTGTATGTTATATAGTTGCATAGGTATATATATATTAACGGGGTAGTGTTGTATTAAGTCTGGGTTATATGGTAGCTTCATAGAGTGTACAGTTATATAGTGTATAAGTTGTCCTGTATAGTCTGTTAAATTATAATAAATATACGATTTCTGAGGTAACCTACTTTGGGTTCCTTGGCCGAACCTTACAATTCGGAGGAAATTTTACTCTGTAAAAATAGGGTACTTCAAAAAGAGTGGCAAACATTTTTCAATTAGAAAAGATAGAATAGTGAGGCTAGAACGCACGTTTATCGCAATCTCGGACATCGAGGGCTTCTCTTGTATATTCCATGTTCTATCGTCTATCCAGTACGCTTCTCTGTCGACTCAGCAGGGCATTCCCAGAGTGATTTCTAGTATCCCACTAGGTGATTCCTGCTTGGGTATCTCATGGGCTCCTCGGGTTCTTCCCCCACTTTCCTATAGAACAATTTTTCATTACGACTAAATAGAGCAGCTTCTCTATTTCTTGTCTCAGCTTTACTATACCTCCTACAGCGGTTTGCTAACGCTACCAGTTTCTGCTTCCAGTGATCCCGAGAAAGAGATAACGTTTCGCAAAAGAGAGCCTCTTCGACCAGTCCGATATGCATTACAATGAGCTCGTCAATTTTTGCTTTTAACTTAATGGATGCCGCGGCTGGGTCATGCAGATAATTCGTGACTATTCCTATTCCTCTTCTTTGCTCAGCTATTTTCTTCTCTAATCTAATTTTCCATTTTGGTTTTCCGGGAGGTTTCCTATCCTTCTGGCAGTTGTTATTTCCCTCACTTCTGAAATGAATACCGACTTTTTGGGCGGTCACAGTAGCTCCACAGTGTAGCCAGTGGGTAATCTCATCGAGTTGTTCCGAACTACCAATCGTTTTGGCCATCACTTTATTTACGAGTTGAATGGTACGCGATGTTTTCCGACTATAAGGGACCTTAGGCAATCTAGGATGTTCATGTAAGGGGACTCTCATATACTTCATGTGTATAGCAGATATGGCGCTCTCAATTTCATTCTCGCTGTCCCTCTCAGCTCCGTTTGTTTCAAAAACAGTATCCGACGCGTAGGAGCCTCGCTCAATGTCATCACATCGTCAGCCTCAGCGTGTTCTTGGGTGTGCAGAAGGTCATTCCGCTCGTTTGCTTGCCTTCGAATGCCATTTTGTATTCTCGAGTTCTGCTATGGACAAAAACTTGCGTTTAAGTATTACTTTTACTTGATCTGATAATCTTTGTGCTGACATTCACCTCAGGCATGAGGTTCCTCCAATGACTCAAATTCGCTCTCTGTAAAGGGTAAAATTATTTTCGATATTTGTTGCCAGAAAGTAGGCTTGGATTCCCGCTATGTTCTTAGCTTGGCTCCATTTCATCCTTCTAGGCATACTTTCTGGTTGCGGACACACGGATCGTGTGGGGTACACCGTACGATTCCTCAAGCTCGGTCCAACGAGTGGTGGAATGTGATGACATTCTGAGCGCCAGAGGCCCGCCTGATCAGCTCTCTGGCACCACTGGTTCGCTGCTGTCGCCCTCAGCAGTGGCTCCAAGGACGCCCTGACTATCTCCAGGAAGCGTTCTAAAAATTCTGTTCCTTAGTTCTCTCTCCATCGAGATATTAAGGAGAGGGGGAATTCTCTCACTCTTGGGAGTATTATTCGGCACCCCCAACCTAGGCAGGCTGCTTTCATCAGAGCTAATGAAAAAGGCCTCCCCCCCCCCCCAGGGCGCAGTTTAACGTTATGCCCGGGACGTTTATGATTATTAATGATCGGAGGCGTGTGTTCTGGGCCAATATTGCTCTTATTCCTTCGCAATTCTTTCAAATAAAAGTGATAGGTTCAAGAAAAAGCAGTCACTGTGCATAGAACGGGATGACTTGAAATGTTCAATGCTGCATACGTTTCGATATACTCAAAAAGATTAAAAATTTTCTATATATTAAACTATTTGCAAATGATATCAGTTTTTGACTGAATGATGTCGGGACATGTGGGGATTAGAGGTAATGAAACAGCCGACTAACTGAATGGAATGAATATTCCGTCCGTTCTGTGGTCCCAGAAAGTGAATCTCTCAGGATTGGCTCTGAAGGGAGCACGAACATTATCTGGAAACTAAGTCCAGGAGCCCAACACATTAAGATGGTGATATCGAAGTTGTGAAATTATGGAACTATAGAGACTTCAACTTAGGAAGGAGCCAGATTAATCTGGTAAGAGGCCTTTTTAGTGGGCACGGTAGGTTCAAAAAGGGTTTGAACAATTTATTTGAAAGAGGTGGGGATAATTAGCTCAGAACTTTTATGTCAGGACGAGGAGGAAACACTTCGATTCGGTTCGATTAAGTTGCAATTGCTAGATTGCGCTATGAGAACTTTGGCACACTGAGACCAGGGAAGATAATAGAGCAAAAAGGGCTGGTTGGTCTCATGAAAAGAGACCTATAGGGGTAGGCACAATAAGCCTGTAGTGGCTCCAGTGCTTGGGAACATGAGCAACCCCATGGATCATTGTAATCAATCTTGAGTATAAAAGTTCCCTGTTATTTTAGAAAATTTTATTTTTTTGAGAAAATTGAATTTTAGAAGTTTTCTGTTGAAAATGTGACGATAATTTTTTCCCCCCCTAATCACTGAACTTAAATGCAGATTTAAAGCGATGTTTTTTGCGCCGAAATGTTTCCGCTTCAAAAATACCATAGGTGCTTATAATATTCATCAAGGTTGTGTTGCTTACATTTTAGCTATATCATCAAGTTGAGGAGGCTCTAGTTTTCTTGTTTTTTTTTGTTTTTTTTTTTAATTGGTGAGGCTGTGGGTTATGTAGATTTTATTACACGGTACATAAATGGGAGAATATATATATAATAATATATATGTCATAGTTCTGGACGGTGAGTGATGATGAAGTAGGATGAGGTGAATATAAAACAGGTCGAGCTAAACTTCAAAGGGAATTTTATATTATAAGTGAGCTAAAGCCGTGCTTGGATAACTCTTCTGGTCCCCTGATCGCCCATTCTATTCCATCACAGTCCCTTTCTGGTTGAAATCGACTGGAAAAATATACAACCCAATATAGCAGTATCAATATATACACATATATACATAAAACGTT